>CAUYRH010119156.1:0-14578 GCA_963574655.1 Perodicticus potto
GGTCCCAGCTACTTGGGAGGCAGAGGCAAGAGACTCACTTGAGCCCAGGAATTGTAGGTTGCTGTGAGCTGTGATGCCACAGCACTCTATCCAGGGTGACAGCTTGAGGCTCTGTCTCAAAAAAAAAAAAAAAAAAAAAAAATCTAAAAAAAAAAAAAAAGAAATGTAAAGGCCATTGGAATCCAAGAAGGGAGGATGATGGGAAGGGGCGAGGAGAAAAAACTTACTTTTCATGTGTGGTGAACACTATTCTGGTTCATTACTCTGACTTCTTACATTTAATGAAAGTCATCTCTCTAACAAAAACATCTGTACCCTCTTAATATTTTGTTTTTTGGGTTTTTTTCCCTCTTAATATTTTGAAATGTAAAAAGAAATTAAAAATTACATAAAAAATAAAACTTAGGGTTTTTTTTTTTGAGACTGAGTCTCACTCCGTCACCCTGGGTAGATTGCTGTGGTGCCATAGCTCACAGCAACTCAAACTCTTAGACTCAAGAGATCCTCTTACCTCAACCTCCCTAGTAGCTGGGATGGACTACAGGCACCCACCACAGTACCCAGCTATGCTATTCTTTTAAGTCACATATATATTATACCATGTAATTTACCAAAATCTTACAAAGTAGGTTTTTCTTTTAGTACAGTTACGTAAATGGAGAAGCTAGGACTCAGCAATTTTTAATTAACATGCCCAAAATTACAGCCCTGGAATGTAAACATCAGTTTCTCACATTGCTGTTTTATTGGAAAGATTGGGCTCTCTTTATGCTTCCACTAACCATAGTGTCTGGCATACAGTAGGTACTCAAACTATGTTAGAATCTGTCATTTTTGAACATCATTAAAGTCACGTGAACAGACAATCAGAAGCCATTTGGCTCTGCTGTGAAAATACTTCTAAAAAACCAAACCAATATCTACAGCATACTCAAAATGCTGATGGAAAAATCAATGCTTACCTTTGAAGCAGAATAATTATATCCTCCCCACAGTATTATTCCTGCCGCCCCTAATGCAGCACTTTCACCAATTGTATGTACTAAGTCCTCCTAGAAAAGAGAAGTGTCAGAAATAGTTTCTATCAAACTAAATTCGCCCATTGATAATTCAGAAATGAGACTCAAGCCATCAACTGTGGTAAAGAATACATTAATAATATTATCTGTGTTTCTAAGAAGTGGCTATACTGCAAGACAAATACTTCATGATCTCACACACATATATGTAAATCTAAAAAGTTGATCTCATAAAAGTAGAGAGTAGAATGGTGGCTACCAGAGGCTAGGTAGTTAGGAAGTAGAATGAGTTGGGGAGATGTTGGTCAAAAGATGTTGATCTAATTACAGTTAGACAGGAGGAATAAGTTCAAGAGATCTATTATACAGAGAGTAGCTCTTAAGTGTTCTCACCACAAAAAAAATAAAAAGGATAAATATGTGAAGTCATGCATTTGTTATTAGCTAGACTTAACCATTCCACATGTATATATACATAGACACGTTACATTTTACATGATAAATACCTACTACAATATTGTCTGTCAATTAAAATAAAGTTTTAGAAATGTGCATACCAAAAAGAGTTTTTTTTAAATAAAACTATCATACAAAAAAATAAATAAATAAGTGAAACAAAGGAGTGCAGCAGAGTTAGAAAATGTGATTCTGCCTTGGATTCTACATTTATTGGACAAACAAGTATGACAGTCCAGGCAATATTCTAGATACTAAAAATATAAAAATGAAATAGATTACAGTTCCTGTTATTGAGGACATGCTTTAGTCTAATGGTTGAGAGAAACATATAAAAAAGTAACTACAACATAATAAGTTAATTTTTATATTAGTAGCACCTACAAGGCATATTCATAGTGTGGATTAGAGGAAGCGCCATTGCATGGAAGAGTGTGGACCAGCTTCCTTAAATGGGTGGAATTTTAGATGAACCTCTGCGTGAGTAGGAAATTCACAAGACAGACTAGAGAGAGCAAAGTTTTATGTCCATAGGAAGAGTAAGGGAAGTGGTTCATTTCTTGCACGGGCTTTCCAGACAACTGCTAGTTACTCACTGTGATAAAACACATGGGATTTGCAGAGAATTGAAAGCATATGAATCCTTGTATTGAAGGAGAGTTGACATATAAAGAAAAACGCTAAAGTATTAGGACTTAACTACAAAAACTTTTAGTACAAAAAGGTATAAATCTGCAACTTTGAAAGATACTTTTGATCATGTAAAGAATGAATGGGAAGAAGGACAGGTGGGGATACCAATTAAGAGATGACAGAAATTGTTCAGTGAGAAATGATGAGGTGTCAACAAAGGCAATGCCAGTCCTTGTAAAGCAGAGGGAACAGATTGGATAATTATTTGGAAATCAAGATGGATAAGTTTAAGTTACCTACTGGATATGGGGAAGAGAAGGGAAGCTTCAATTGATTCTCAAATTGAATACTTCTGATGGTTATAGTTCACAAAGATATAAAAGCGAGGAGGTTATGTTCATGATTATGGCACAGAGCAAAGAAGCAGGACATGGAGGAAGATGGAAGACAGAATGAAGGACTTTAGGAACAATCTGCAGGCTTTCCTCCTCCCCAGGTAGATGGCTAGGCCACCACAAGCTTCTCTGAATTATAGGAAGTCTCCAGTAATGCTGGTACTTGCGTTCTGTGATGTGTCTAATACAAGAAGAAAGGAAAGCATTCTTCCTTTACGCACATATCACCTTCCATAGACATAAATCTAGTCTCATATTTAAGTTGAGACACCTCTTTAAAAAATACCAAGAACAGTCAGTTAAAAACAAACAAAAAAACCCTCCTTCGATGGTTATGTTACTTAGAGAATAGGTGAAGAAAACCCATATTGTTTGTGGATATGTGAAAAAATACAAGGCAATGGAAACAGAACAATTCAATGTAATACTCGGATAATTCTATACTTTTTAGTGAATAGAGTATATGGTCTATTGATTTCTGATGTAGAAGTCAGTAGAGATACTTTTAATTTTTCATTTACTTCAAAAGGTTTTTTGAGTTGTTTGTTTGTTTGTTTTTGAGAAAGAGTCTCACTATGTCACCCTCGGTAGAGTGCCGTGGCGTCGCAGCTCAAACCAACCTCAAACTCTTGGGCTTAAGCGATTCTCTTGCTCAGCCTCCCAAGTAGCTGGGACTACAGGCAATAGCCACCACAAGGCCTGGCTATTTTTTTGCTGTAGTTATTGTTATTTGGCAGGCCCGGGCTAGGTTTGAACCTGCCAGCCCCAGTGCATGTGGCCGGCACCCTAGCCACTGAGCTATAGCACTGAGCCAACTTCAAAAGTTTGATAGCACAAAAACTATGAAAATGACTTTCAGAAAAATGTGACATGACTTTCAGAAAAACATGCTTCATTTCATTCTTACATCTGCTCAAAAGACAAATTGATTGTATGGATTAGTATTTTTCACTGGTATTGCTAGTAGCATATCATTCCTGACAAAATGTAGGCACCAATAATTTTGAATGAATAAATGTAACCTAGTTGTTTTTCCCCAAAGGATTTGAGAAAATGGCATGACTTGAGAGATCTGTCACTTGAGGAATACTTAGTGAAAATACTTTGATAGGCATGACTGATGTCCTCAAATACATGGAGAACTGGCTTTTAAAAGAAGAGTTTGATTTATTCTGTGTGGCACTAGAAGGTAGAATTAGAACTAGTGGAACAAAGTTATTCAGAGGCAAAACAGATTCAATATACTCAGAACTTTGTAGGAATTAATATTGTCCCAAAATGTCAGTTTTCCTCCTGATATAGGAAATGCCTCATCAAAAAACAGAGGACTAAACAAAGGACACATAAGAAAGGCCAGGAGGAGGATTAGATACCTAGAGGAGTCCTCCAGCTTCGAGCTATGATGCTGTGATTATTTTTCTCCTAAACTTATTGAACACTCCATTTTAATTAATACCAAGTCGTTTTGCAATGATGAAAATGTTAAGTCTCATCAATGATATTTGGATCAATAGATTTTATCTGAAATATTTCAAGAAAAACTGTGACTGCTTTTAAACGACCTTATCACAAATATAAGTGATTCAAGGCAGTGTGAGTTGTCTATGGAACATCACTCCTTCTATGTCAGGTACTGGAATAACAATTCTGTGTATGGAAGGAGTTTTAAAGATTTTTCTTATAAAGCCATCCATCCAGTGATTGAGTCCTTGCAATAATGTACTGAGTGACAATCTAGATAAAGCTTGAACACTTCCAGTGAATGCAAACTCACTGTCTTCTAAACAAGTTCATCTGAATATTTCTGTGCTTCCAACTTAGTGTTAAGTCTAAAGGCAGTATCTATCTCTTTATATAAACCACTTTCAATGCCTTGACTAACAACTAGATTACATTGTAGACTCTGAAAGACAAACATCAACAGAGTCTGTGTTATTTTTTCAGTTAGCCTAATCAATCAAAACATAAAAATACAATGTAACAAGAAAGATAGTTGATTAATAATTTACCCTAAACTCAGGCCAGGCACAGTGGCTCATGCTAGCACTCTGGGATGCTGAGGTGGGAGAATTGCCTGAGCTCAGGAGTTCCAGACCAGCCAGAGCAAGAGTGAGACCCCATCCCTACTAAAAAATAGAAAAATGAGCTAGTCTTTACTAGGTATAAATGGAAAAATTAGCCAGTGGTGGGCACCTGTAGTCCCAGCTCCTCAGGAGGCTGAGGCAGGAGGATTGCCTGAGCTCAGGACTTTGAGGCTGCTGTGAGCTAGGCTGATGCCACAACACTCTAGCCTGGGGCAACAGAGTGAAACTCTATCTCAAAATAATAATAGTAATAATTTACCCTAAACCCTATTTCATATCTTTTTGATTTGGAAAATTGCTGCTACCCCTTCATATTAAGAAGATGTTTGTGAGGTGATATGCTAATGCCTCTAATCCCAGGAGGCTGTAGTGGTAAGATCACATGAGCCTAGAGTTTGCAATCACCCTGGGCAACACAGTGAGATGCCATCTCTACAAAAATTTCCTTTTTAATTTTTAAAAATTAGCTCAGCATTGTGGTGTACACCTATAGTTTTATCTACTTAAGAGGCTGAGGATTTGCTTGAGCCCAGAAGTCTGAGGTTACAGTGAGCGATGTACTTCATTCCAGTCTAGGCAACAAAGAGAGACCTGTCTCAAAAAAATAAATAAAAATAAGAAAATAAATGGCTCGGTGCCTGTGGCTCAATGGGCTAAGGCGCCAGCCACGTACACCTGGGCTCGCCGGTTCGAATCCAGCCTGGGCCTGCCAAACAACAATGGCAGCTGCAACCAAGAAATGGCGGGACGTTGTGGCGGGTGCCTTTAGTCCCAGCTACTTGGGAGGCAGAGGCAAGAGACTGGCTTGAGCCCAGGAGTTGGAGGTTGCTGTGAGCTATGATGTCACAGCACTCTATCCAGGGCAACAGCTTGAGGCTCTGTCTCAAAAAAAATAAAAAATAAAAAATAAGAAAATAAAGAAGAAGAAGAAAAGAATTTCTCCCAGTTATTACTGATGTGTCTATGTTAGTTAACTCAAGCTTAGAGATTAATTTGTTGAAAATTCTTGCGAATGCTAAGAAAATTTTAAATACACATCTAATTGTCAGTGACAGTTTCAGAATTAGAAAGAAATATAGGCCTTTCATGATAGGATAGCATTGTATTATTAAGTAAAAATGAACATCCTAAAATATTTATATCTAGACTCTATATAGCATTTTACTAAATTTTCATTCTTTATGTGAGTGACTATTTTTTCTTACCTGTGACAGAACTTCAATACTTTGCAAATAAAATGGTCTGGAAAAAATAAAAACTGGCAAAACATAGTCCTGTCTAGCCATTTCAGCAATTCTCAGGGCTTCTCTAACTCGATAATGAACAAATTTCAAAGCATTTAAACTTGACTTCAATATTTTATCCAAATATATTGAAGGATAAAGTGCTGTGCTTTTCCTCCACAACCACGTGAGTTGGTTGTTGCGGAAAATTTCGCCATTTGGGCAATTACCTGTGTACATCTTGGGGTTTATCCTGTAATCGTAGTTGTAGCAGTCTGGATAGAGATAAAATCCCCATAAACATTTTGGTCTCATTTCTAAAGCCATGGTGAGGGTAATGTTCATGAAACGCCTTCCAGCATTTTCAAATTCCTCTTGGGCAACTGTTTTCACTTTCATTTCTGACCAATCAGGATGGTGGTTTCTAGTGAAGGCTAAGGAGTGGCTTTTATATATTACTCTGCTACCCCAATTCCTATCCCATTGGGGTTTCCAACTTTCCCAGTCGATAACAACAAGTCCCGCTGATCTCCACCAAGGGAGTGCTTCTCCAATGTCATCGGCCGCTTTCCTAAGGTGTTTAGAAAGGCTCATATTCTGCGGTATCCCTCCATTAAATGATTTTCCTTCTTGAGAGAAAAAAGGGTAATACCCTAATTCATTTGGATAAAATATGGCAATGGTGGATCCACTCTGAGTCTCTGAAGGATTTGATATAATGTCAAATACTTGAAGATTCATGTCCACATCGTAGAAATTTTTACAATACACAGTTGGAGCTGCCCAGAAAATGTTGAAAGGCTGGTTGTTGATCACTGGAGGCATTGCTGGCTTGAGGTCTGCCTGAGTTAATAGGATAAAGAGTGGCAGCTCCCCTAACCACGCCACGCATAGGTTACACATGATTTGCAGTTTTCAGCATTACATCAATCTTCTAAAAAATGAAAAGAAAAAATTATATATTATGGATGCAAATGTCCCTTTTGTTTTATGACACATGTTAAATAAACCAAATTTTATGAGGTTCATTGACATGTAGGCCTAATTTCTAATTTCATCTGAATGAGGGTTTTTTTGGCTTTTTCTTAACCTGAAATGTGAAAAAAAAAAATCCAGTGAATAAAAACCAAAAAACTTTCACACAAATCCTTGGCTGGCAAACACTACCTGCTCACCATTCTGGTTTAGATTTCCTATAACTTGGGGTACACTGACCCAAACCATCCTTTACTGACAAGACTTCAACTGCATGATCAACTAGAAAACAAACTCTGAAAAGACTGACATATCCTCTTATTGTTTACTAGAAAAGTGACTTGAAGAATGTGCCTACTTGAAAATTTAAAATTATTCACATTTTAACAAATATTAAATAGAACAAAAATAAATAAAGAACTGATTCATACATTGTATGCAATTTGAAAGGTACTGGCCTCCAGTGTTTTTTCCTTCATTTATCTTTTGAAAGAGAGAGCGGCTACACTTGGAACTAGCATAGGCTGAAACAGAAAACAGGTAGAGGTGTAAGTTACCTGTTGATTATGAATGCTGGTGCTCTCCTCTGTTCTCAGGCACATAAGAAGTTTAAAACCCTGAGTGTACAGTTTTTCCACACAGAGATTGAAAAATAATTATCAGGAGTTAAAGTCCAGATGAAACTTGGCTTTTCAGGCCACTTTAGTCAGTTGGAACAAAAACTGTCAAAGAATCTTCCCAGATTATAAGGACTGTGTAATAGTTGACACATGCCAGCCAATAAAATCTCATCTTGAAAGGATTATGGTTGAAGTTCTCTAACAAAATAATTTTATCGCATACATTTCTTTTTTATTTCAGGTTAAGTGAATGTACAAACAACTAGGTCACAATATTTGAATTTGTTAGATAGAGTCCCTCTTGTAGTGGTGTCCCACATCCAAAAGGTGTGCCAGAAACCCCCATACTGTGCCCATTAAATAGGAGGACACCAATCCCCTCCCTCCTCTCCTCTTCTTCCTCCCTTGTTTCCCCTCCCTCCAACTAGGATTGAATTAAGTTTTTATTTTTATTTTTTACTATTTCAGGTTCATTGAAAGTACAAATAATTAGGTTATGCTGTTTGCATTTGTTAGGTAAAGTTCCACTTATAAGAGTGTCCTCCCCAAGGAGTGTGCCATACACTATAACCCCCATGCCCCTTCCTTCTTCCCTCTCCATGCTCCCTCATTTCCCCACCCTCTACCTTGAATTGATTTGAGTTTACCTCTTAGGTAGGTGTATATTAGATGATCTACTGGCTTGATATTAGAATTGAGTACATTGGATTATTGCTTCTCCATTCTTGTGATACTTTACCAAGAACAATGTGTTCCAACTCAATCCAGGTCCATGGAAGGGATGTAAAGTCTCCATCTTTTTTAATGGCTGAACAATATTCTATAGCATCCATATACTACAGCTTGTTGATCCATACCTAGGTTGGTGGGCATTTAGGTTGTTTCCTTATTTTGGCAATGGTAAATTCAGCTACAATCAACAGTCTAGTGCAAATGTCCTTATGATAAAAGGAATTTTTTTTTCCTTCTGGGTAGATGCCTAGTAACTGGATTGAAGGATCAAATGGGAGGTCTAATTTAAGTTCTTTGAGGATTCTCCGTATTTTCTTCCAAAAAGGTTGTATTAGTTTGCAGTCCCACCAACAGCATAAAAGTGTTTGTTCCCTTCTCTCCACATCCATGCTACCAGCTGCAGCTTTAAGACTTTGTGATGAGGGCTATTCTCAGTGAGGATAGGTAGTATTTCAGGGTTGCATTTCTCTGATGATCAGGGATGATGACCATTTTCTTTAAATGTTTGCTAGACATTCTTATGTCTTCATTAGAGAAGGTTCTGTTCATATCTCTTGCCCTGAAGTTTATGAGATTATTTTTTTGGGTGTTGATTAATTTGAGCTCTCTATAGATTCTAATTATCAACGCTTTGTCAAATTCAAACCCTGCAAATGTTGTATCCCATTTTGAATGTTGTCTTTTTGCTTGACTTGTGTTCTTAGCTGTGCAAAAGCTTTTCAGCTTAATTTTTGTTAATTTTTGTCACTGTTGCAATGACCCTTGAAGTCTTTATCATAAAATCTTTCCCCAGTCCAACTCATCAAGAGTGCTCCCCATACTTTCTTCAAAGATTTTTATAATTTCATGCCATAGGTTTAAATCTTTTATCCATCTTGATTCAATTTTTGTAAGTGGTGAAAGGGATAGGTTGACTTTTAATCTTTTACATTTGGTTATCCCATTCTCCCAGCATGATTTGTAGAATAGGGATTTTTTTCCCCACCACATGCTGTGTTTGGTTTATCAAAGATCAGATGGCAAGTAGAGAGTGGTTTCATCTCTTGGTTTTCTATTCTGTTCCATATGTCATGTTTCTATTTTAGTGCCAATACCATGCTGTTTTGATTGCTGTGAACTTGCTTATAATATAGCCTGAAGTCTGGTAGGATAATACCTCTGGATTTGTTTTTATTACTAAGAACTGCCTTGTCTACATAGGATTTTTTTCTGGTTCCATACAAAATGAAGTACTATTTTTTCCAGTTCTTCAAAATATGGCATTAGTATTTTAATGGGGATTGCATTGAATCCATAGATTGCTTTAGGTAGAATAGACATATTGACAATGTTGATTCTTCCTAGCCAAGCATATGATATGTTCTTTCATTTGTTAATGTCTTCTGCCATTCCTTTTCTTAGGATTTCATAATTCTCTTTGAAAAGATCCTTCACCTCTTTTGTAAGGTATATTCCTAAGTATTTCCTTTTCTTTGAAGCTACTGTGAGGGAATTGTGTCCTTGATTTGAGTCTCAGCTTGGCTATTTTTGGCATACACAAAGGCTACTGATTTGTGGACAATGATTTTATACCCTGAGACATTACTATATTACTTGATCATTTCCAGGAGTATTGTGGTTGAGTCCTTTGAGTTTTTGAAGTATAAAATTGTTTCATTAACAAAGAGCGAGAGTTTGACCTCTTCTGCCCCCATTTGGATGCCCTTTATAGCCTTCTCTTGCCTTATTGTATTGGCTAGAACATGCAGCACAATGTTGAATAATAGTGGCAATAGTGGACATTCTTGTCTGGTTCCAGTTCTAAGTAGAAAAGCTTTCATTTTTACTCCATTCAGTATGATGTTAGCTGTGGGTTTGTTGCAGATGGCTTCGATCACCTTAAGAAATATGTCACCTATGCCTATTTTCTTAAGTATTCTTGTTAGAAAAGGATGCTGAATTTTGTCAAATGCTTTTTTTTTTTCATCTATTGAGAGGACCATATGGTCTTTGTTTTTCTTCTATTGATATGATGTATTACATTTATGTATTCACAAATTCACAACCAGCCTTGCATCCTTTGGATGAAGCCTACTTGATCATGAAGTATAATTTTTTTAATGTGTAGCTACAATCTATTAGCTAAGATTTTGTTGAGTATTTTTGCATCAATATTCATTAGTAAAATTGGTCTGTAATTCTGCTTTTTATTTGAGTCCTTTCCTGGTTTTGGAATCAAAGTGATATTTGCTTCATTCAAAGTGTTGGGGAAGGTTTCTTCCTTCTCAATGTTTTAAAATAGGTTCTGTAGTATAGGCACAAGCCTATCTTTGCAGGTTTGATAGAATTCTGGTGTGAAGCCATCTGGTCAAGGTGTTTTTTTGTTGGAAGCATTTTTATTGTTTTTGCAATCTCAGTACTTGATATCAGTCCATTCAAGAGATCTATTTCTTCTGGTTAAGTCTAGGGAGATGGTGCGATTTCATGTATTGGTCCATGTTGTCCACATTGTCAAATTTCTGGGCATAGGGTTTTTGGTAGCAGTCAGAAAGAATCTTTTGTATCTCTGTGGCATCAGTTATTTCCCCTTTTCATTTCTGATTGAGGTTATTAAAAATTTTACTTTTATATTTCTGATTAATCTGGCCAATGGTTTATTGATTTTATTTATCTTTTTGAAGAACAAACTTTTGGTTTCATTAATTTTCTGAAAGAATCTTTTATTTTCAATTTTATGTATTAATGATTTAATTTTGGTTATTTCTTTTCTTCTACTAGGTTTGGGATTGAATTGCTCTTCCTTTTCCATTTCTTTAAGATGATTGATTAGATGATTGATGTGCTCTCTTTCTGGTTTTTGGATATAGGCATCTAATGTGATAAATTTTCCTCTTAGGAGTGCTTTTGTAGTTTCCCACAGGTTTTGGTAACTTGTTTTTCCATTGTTGTTATGCTCAAGGAAGTTAGCGATTTCTATTGTTATCTCTTCCTTGATCAACTCTCATTCAGCATAAGGTTGTTTATTTTCCATGCCTTTGTGTGGGAAGGAAAATTTTCGTTGGAGTTGAGTTCCACCTTTATAGCCTTGTGGTCTGAAAACATACAAGGTATAATTTCAATTCTTTTGATTTGGTTGAGATTTGATTTGTGTCCTAGGATATAATCTATTTTGGAGAATGTTCCATGAGCTGATGAGAAGAATGTATATTCCCTAGCTCTGGGATGGTGTGTTCTGTATATGTCTATTAAGCCCTTTTGTCTAGGGTCTCATATAAGTCCCTTGTATCTTTAGTTTCCATTTAGAGGATCTGTCCAGCTCTGTAAGTGTGTTGTTAAAGTCCCCTACAGTTATGCTGTTATAGGATATCATTTTTCTCAGACCAATCAAGGTCTGTTTCATAAATCTGAGAGCATTTTAGTTGGGTGTATAAATATTTAGAATTTCCCTTGACCAATATGAAGTGTCCTTCTTGGTCTGTTTTGACTTCAGTTGCTTTAAATCCACTTGTATCTGAAAATAATATTGTGACCTTTCCTTTCTTCTGATTTTTATTTTCCTTAAATATCGTTTTCCATCCTTTCATCCTGAGTCTGTTTTGTCCTTTGAGGTTATGTGTCAGCTCAAGAGCTTTATCCTCTAGTTCTGAGATTCTTTCTTTTTCATTGTCCAATCTGTTATTGATACTTTCTACTGCCTCTTCAAGTTCTCTGATTGAGTCCTTAAAGTCCCTAAGCTCCGCCATATCCTTTCTGTATTCTTCATATCTTTTCTTCATTTTTTGGTTATCTTTTTACTTTGTCATTAATTCCCTTTACTGTTTTTGCCATCTAAATTTTAAATTCCCTTTTTGTCAACTCCATTAATTCCTTATAGGTGAAATCTTCTGCTATACCTACCTCAAGATCCCATAGGGTGGTTGTTCTGTTCTGGTTTTTCATGTTGCCAGAACTTTTCTGTTGATTCTGCCTCATGTACATTTTCTTTTTGTTAATTTCCTTTCTCTACTTTTTCCTTCTCACTATTTCCTTTGCTGTAAATTACATTGTCTCAGAGCTTGGATGTTGAAGTAGCCTTTTGGTGCAAAAAGTCAAAAAGAAAATAAGGGTAAAGTGTGAGAAGGGTGAAAGAAAAGAAAAAAAGAAGAAGGAGGAAAATAAAGAAGGAGGAGTAAAAGGAAAAAGATGAAAAGGAGAGAAAAAGGACAGTAAGAGAGAAAGAAAGTGACAGGAGAAATGGTGGTTTTGGTAGGTTGTTTTACCTACACCCTCAGCTCTAGGACTTTGTGGAGCCAGTCTGGGCAGGTTCCTTGAAATCACGATCTTCTTACTAGCCTGGGAAAAGCAAGACCCCACCTCTGCCAAATATAGAAAGAAATCAGCAGTATGTCTCAGTGGGCACCTATCAATACTTTGTCCCTAAAGGCCGAAACTAGAAAAACGCCTATAAGATGAGCTCGCAGCCTCCTTGAGCCAGACCAGTGTCATGACCTCCCAACCCACATATGTGGCTTTCTCACAATGGCAGTGGCTTGCCAGCAGCCAAGCTGGTGGGAGAACCACTCCACCTGGAGTTCAACCCCAGCCACTGGACACTATTCGAGTTTACTTGCTGCTCTAGCAAGTATCCCAATGCAAAATCAAAAACTTCAGGACAGCCCTTTTCTGTCCTCCACAGGAGAACTAGCTAACTAGCTGGCCTCCGCCTATACCAAGCACCTCCCGTCTGTGTTTTTTTTTTCTTTTTCCTCAGTTCCAGACCTCTTCTTAGCTCTTGAAGTCTCTCCCTCTACTTCACTCTGCTGTGATGTTTCTGGATAGATTCCCCCAGCCAGAGGTGACTGAAGTCCACTTTTCCCTTTCTGACTGCAAGTAGTTGGTAAGGAGATGTCTCTAGTCTACCATCTTGCTCTGCCTCCCGCATACTTTTTTTAAATAAAAGAATCACAGATTTTTCTCTGATGTAATAATGTTAGTCTGTTTTTAAGAGCCATACATTGCATTGCTTTGTATGCAGTTCCTGATGTCCATATTTAATATATTAAATGCAGAAAAGTCATGACCAAAATCATATGCAAAGTCACAACACAGCATCCCAAGTTTGCAACAAAACTCGAGTAAGTTGCAGACTTTTTGTACATTGAACTTTTTAATCAACAAATGTGAATGATAATTTATTCTTTAAAGCAAACTGAATATTATTGAGACCACTGTCTTGAGGAATTTGTATTTTGATATCAGATGAACATGAATCTCCAAGTCACCAGAAATGGCTTTCCTCCCTTAATTCTTCTCTAACCATGGGATCTTAATGAGAATCCCTTTCCACCACCAATAAAAGTAAATATTCTTTTCATCCTCTGTATGTTGTTCAGGAGGAATGTAAGAATACCCAGTTTCCATAAACATTATGCTGCAGGAAAGCAGTACCCTCAGACAACAGCTAGTTTTCTGTAACAGCAAGAAGGAAAGAGAACACCCAAAAGAAGACACATTTGATCCAGAGAATTTTCCTGATTGCAAATTTTAAATTGCAGACAGTTTGGCAGGGTAAAGGAATGACATGAATTTGGCTCTATTATAGGTATAAAGAAGAATATACAAATGACAAAGAATAACCTAGGAGTTTGATCTTCATGTATTAAAAGCATGATGGAATAAGTTCTTTTTTTTTTTTTTTGAGACAGAGTCTCAAGTTATCACCCTGGATAGAGTGCTGTGGCATCACAGCTCACAGCAACCCCCAATTCCAGAGCTCAAGCGAGTCTCTTGCCTCCACCTCCCAAGCAGCTGGGACTACAGGTGCCCCCTACAACGCCTGGCCATTTTTTGGTTGCAGCCATCATTGTTTTTTGGTGGGCCCAGCTGGATTCAAACCCGCCAGCTCAGGTGTGCATGGCTGGTGCCTTAGCCCGTTGAGCCACAGGTGCCGAGCTGATGGAATAAGTTCTATGTTTCCAGGCTGGTCTTGAACTCTTGACCTCAAGCAATCTCTCACCTCAGCCTCCCTGGGATATAGGTATGAGCCACCATAACCAGCCAAGTTCACAAAGATTCTTAAAGGAGAATAAATATTCTGATTATATTCTCTTTCTTCCCACCGGCACTTGATCTGAATGTTTGTTCCCCTCAACATCCATATGTTGAAACCGAATTCCTGATGTGATGATATTATCAAGTGGGGTCCCTGGGAGGTGATTAGATCATAAGGGAAGAGCCATCATGAATGGCATTAGTGCTTTTGAAAAAGAGATTGCAGGGGGGTGGTCTTGCCCCTTCCACCACTGCCATTTATGAATGAGGGAGCAGGCCCTCACATGTCAAATATGCTGGATTTGATCATGGATTTCCCAGTCTCCAGAACTGAGAAATACATTTCTTTTTTTTTTTTTTTTATAAATCAGTTTTTTTATTAATTAATTAGATAATGAAAAGGCACAGAAGGATTGGAATAGTGGGGAGTTT
>CAUYRH010119159.1:0-20745 GCA_963574655.1 Perodicticus potto
AAATAAAATAAAATTAGTAATGACTAACGTTAATGAAACTCTTATTTGGGAACAGACACTGTGCTAAGATTTTCTTTAGAGGTTTCATTTAATTTCAATTCCAATCACTTCGGAGCAAGTTAATGTTAATGTATTACATCGCTATTTTTCAGATAAGGAAACATGCAGATAAGTTACCTGTTTGTGGTGACACTGCTAGTTAGTAGTGGAGCTGGGATTACAAACCTATGCAGTCTAAATCTTGAAACCTCACATTTAACTCTTACATTGTATTCATCTCTTACTTGGTGAGCCATAAGTCACCGTGATATATATATTTTTTTTAATTTGGGGAAAAAATCTATATGGGAAATGAAGGAAACCCATGAGACGAACGTCTATCATCTAGCATCCAGAGAAGGAGAAAACCTCAGTGTGTGGGACCAATTTCAGCACCAAGGACAGCACAACAGGGCCGCTTCCTAACATTTCTGGTTCTGAAAATTGCTCATTGCCCACAAGAGCATTTCGTTTCAGAATTTACAATCTCTATTCCACTTTTCTTCTTCTCCTCCTCCTCCTTCCCCCCCTCCTCCTTTTAAGAGACAGAGTCTCACTTTATTGCCCTCGGTAGAGTGCTGTGATGTCACAGCTCACAGCAACCTCCAACTCCTGGGCTTAGGCGATTTTCTTGCCTCAGCCTCCTGAGTAGCTGAGAGTACAGGCTCCCGCCACAAGGCCCGGCTATTCTTTTTTGTTGCAGTTTGGCCGGGGCTGGGTTCAAACCCACCACCCTCGATGTATAGGGCCGGCGACCTACCCACTGAGCCACAGGTGCTGCCCTCCACTTTCTTCTTTTAATTTTATTTTCCCTACAGCCCTTCAAGGTAAACATTATTGGCTCCATGATACAGATGAAGAGGTCAAGGCTGGGGAGTTTCCCACAGGTGAAAACCAACTGGCAATTTTAAAAGGTTCCCCTGGGGCAGGACAAGGGCAGACTGGAGCAGGGACAAGGCATGAGTAGAAAAGCTGAGGTAGTTGTTCAGGTGAGGGCTGATGTTGCCTGAACTATGGCAGTGTTTGTTCAGAAGGAGAGGAGGGTAAAATTGGATACTTATCTGAGGTAAAATCAATAGCCTTTGGACAAGGAACGGATGTAGGTATGAGGGAGAGAGGATTCTGCTGCTTCTTTGAGGTTCTGCCTTGGAGGAGCTAGGTGGTTGGAGGATAGACAGTTGATGAGCCCAGGGAAAAGGAGGGGTTCATTATTTAGCCATGCTGAGACATTCAAGTCCACAGCTGAGCTCCAGAGTGGCCAAGACTGGGGACAGACTAGGCAACCCTCAACTAAGAGCTGGTGATGGAAGGTGTGATAGGGGTGTTGGCAGGAAGATAGTATACACTACAGAGGGAGATATGAGGGCCTGAGGCCAACCCAGAGGAATACCAACATTAAGGGGATGGCCAGGAAAAGAAGGCTGCAGAGAAGAATGGGAAACAGTGGTCTGAGAAGCCAGAAGAAAGCTAGGAGAGTGTGACATCTCAGAAGCCAAGGGGAGAGAATGTTCCAGAAGGAGGGCAGTATCAATCACATCAGGAAGGCAAGATATGGCCTGAAAGGTGTCCTCTGGACTTGAAAAGTAGGCAATTGGAAACTTGATGAGAGCACAGGCAGTGGAGAGGTGGGGTGGGAGGCAGACATGGTAGTGGAGGGGGATGAGAAAATAGAAATGGGGAAGTGGAGTGGACAAACAGACAACTGCCTCAAAAAGTCTGGGCTTTGAGAGAGAAAGGTGAAGAAGGGGAGACTCGAAGGTGTTTAAATGTTGATGGGAGGGGGCCCAGTACAAACAGAAAAGGGAAGATGCCAGCAAGAGAGAGCAGGAGAGCTGGGCCTAGAGGCTCAGGTGGAAGGAGAGGAGGATCCAGAGCCCCAGGGAAGCTCACAGACACTGAGGTGTGTGGCTTATTTGTGAGTGTCAAGGACACCAGCAGGGGAGTGGGAAGGTGGCCCGGGAAGGGAAGGGAGCCAGTACAAGGTCATCTACCACAGTGGGTGAGTGAAGCTTAATTCTCTAGAGAAGCCTCGGGAAACTGGGTAAATACATATCTCAGAATTCTCCTGGCTGAGGGCAAGGGAGCTGGGATATCTATTTATTGATTGTTTGATTGCTTGGAGACAGATTCTCACTATGTCACCCTTGGTAGAGTGCCATGGCGTCACAGCTCACAGCAACCTCAAACTCCTGGGTTCAAGCGATTCTCTTGCCTCAGCCTCCCAAGGTGCCTCAGCCTACAGGCACCTGCCACAACGCCTGGCTATTTTTTGTTGCAGTTGTCATTGTTGGTTAGCTGGCGTGGGCCGGGTTCAAACCCTCCCATTTCGGTGTATGTGGCTGGCGCTGTAACCACTGTGCTACGGGCACCAAGCCGAAGCTGGGATATATATATCCCAACACCTGACAGACAATAGCTAAGGGCCATCCCTGGGATATGTTGCATGAGGCTGTGTGTTCATTATCAGGCACTTCTGGCCCATAACGCATGTGGGTGGAGTGGGTCCCAGCAGCCTGACAGCGTCTGCTTGACCAAGATGCAGGTACTGGGTGTTGGGAGTTCTGCTGTGGGCACAGAAATGGTAAGGCCATCTGAGGGGATGTGGTCAGAACTCTTGCAGTGTCTGCTATGTGGGCACAATTGGGGTCTCTTTTCATCTGTGTCCACTGCCATACTTTGGGATCACTCTTGTTCCATGGGGTCTTCTTGATAAAAAATTTTTTTTAAAAAAATAAGTATCTCTTGTGGGAACAAGGGAGGGGAATGGGTGTGCTCCCACCTAATGGGTACAATGTTAGGGTGTATGGCACACCTCTTGGGAGTGAGAGACAATTATAAGAGGGACTTTACCTAACAAATGCATTTCTTTGTGACCTCAATTTAACTTGAAATTTAAAGAAAGGCTTAGTACAGTGGTACACACTGTAATCCTAGCACTCCGGGAGGCCGAGGCCGGCAGATCGCTTGGGCTCAGGGGTTCAAGATCAACCTGAGCAAAAGCAAGACTCCATCTCTACTAATAATAGAAAAACTAGCCAGATGTAGTGGTGCATGCCAAGTCCCAGCTACTTGGAAGGCTGAGGCGAGAGAATTGCTCAAGCCCAAGAGTTAGAGATTGTTATGAGCTATCGTGATGCCACAGTGCTCTACCCAGGGCGACAGCATTGAGACTCTATCTCAGATAATAATAACAATAATAATAATAATAATGAAAAGAAGAAGAAGAAAGATCTCTTGCTTGAGCTCAGGAGTTCAAGCAAAAGTGAGACCTCTGTCTCTACTAAAAATAGAAGAACTAGGTAGGTGTTGTGGTGGGTGCCTGTAGTCCCAGTTACTTCGAAGGCTGAGTGAAGAGGATTGCTTGGGCCCAGATGTTTGAGTTTGCTGAGAGTGCCACAGCACTCTACCCAGGGTGATAGAATATGACTCTCTCAAAATAAAAGGGGGGGTGGTGTCTCCAGATAACAGAGCAAAGCACTTGCTAAAGTAGAGGAAGAGCTTAAAACAGGCACAGAGGCAGTCAGTGTGGGTTCAGACCTGGATTTGCCAGTTACTAGCTGTATGGCCTTGGTCAAGGTCTCTGCAAGCCTTAACTTCCTCATATGTAAATACTTAGCTCTCAGAGCTCTAAGGGAGAGCTAAGTATTAAATGTAGGGAGAAAAACACTCCAAGTTCCTGACAAAGTATAGGCCCTTGTAGTGGATAACATGGCAAAATCATCTGAGCACTGTGCACCCTTTTCTGACTATAGCACTTCCATTTTCCTTGGAGGACCACCTTTCTACCCAAGCCCATGTGATGAGATAGGATGGACCCCCACTTCCAGTTGTAAGGGTGAGCATTGTCCAAGGCCTGGCCAATCCCTGTCAGTGATTTGTTTGGGAGATGGGGTGGAGCATAGAACGCCAACCAGGGCAGCTGGTTCTGAGTTTCTTGGAACTTTTCCAGTTGCTCAATTGGTGGTGCATTCATGGACCTGGAGTTGCTAGGGGTCAGCTTGGTCTTTGTGTAGAGAGAGTCTGTTTATCTCCAGGTTGTGGCTTATCCTTGGGTTCAGGCTCACCCCGTGACAACCAAAATGTTCACCCACACTCATGTGAGTGTGTGTGCATATCTCAGGTTGGTCTGCCACTGGGGAGCCACACACACTTGTACACGCCAGAAGATAAACAAGTGCCTGCAGCTCCTTGGCTGGCATCCAGGCCGGGGGTGGAATAAACAATCCCAGTGACTTTCTGAAAAGCAAGCATGTGTGGCAACAGGCGCCATGGAGACAAGCAGACTGTACCAGAGCAGAGACAGCAGCCACCCCCCCATGCCACCCCTGCACACACACATAGGTGTGCATGCACATATACACAAAGTATATCTCTTCCTCTCTCTCCCCTCTTCACGTCCATGTCATATTCTTATCTCCCCCAATAACATACAGTCCCCTTTTCACACCTAGGCACACCCTCCTTTGTGGTTAGCAAACTGCCCCCCTTCCAGTTTTGTTTGAGGCTAAAGGCTTTTGAGACAGTCTGAAATTCGCCATATGGCAGCATCCTTAGTTCCTGACCCTCTTTCCTGGACCCCGGTTTTGTTCTAGGCCTAATTTCAGCAAAGTATAGACCCCAGGGAAGGTGTATGTTCTGTCTGTGAGGGTGGGAAAGTAACGTGTGGCAGGCAATGCCATATAAACTCAACTTTTCTATAAAGTTCATGGGTCTGCTTCAAGGATACCCATACAACAAACATTCACACACTTCTGGAAACACTTGCAGAGGCTTGCACAGACATACATCCGAACCCAGATACACACCCATCCTCAAGGTACAGGGTATAACCTAATGTACCCTAGATGATGAGGAAGAGGATGGTAGGCTTCATTAACTGACTGCCTAAGTGTTTTCTAGCCATCAGCTTATTCTACTTAATTCTTAAGGAAAATTGGGCGGCGCCTGTGGCTCAAAGGAGTAGCGCACCAGCCCCTTACACCAGAGGTGGCAGGTTCAAACCCAGCCCTGGCCAAAAACTGCAAAAAAATAAAAATAAAAAAAATAAAAAATGAAAGACTTTCTAAAAAAAATAAAATAAAATAAAAAAATAAATCTTAAGGAAAATCATCTGAGGCACGATTATAATAACTCCCGTTTCGTAAGGTGAGGAAATTGGAGTTCAGGGAGGTAATTTAAGTAATTTACCAGCGTCACACAACCAGAAAGTAACAAAGCTGGGAGTCAAACTCCAACCATATCATTAGCCCTACACAGACATGTATGCAATACTCTTGATGTGCACATCCCTGCACACACACACACACACATAAACCCTGCCTTCTCAATCAGCCTAGATAACTGATGCCTATGTGTTTGCCTTCTGCACCTTGATCTCACGTGCACCACTGAGGCCCTCACAGTGCTGCCCTGATGTTCGAGACAGTCCCTGGCTGGGCACATACGAACACAACCTGCTGCCCACACAGGCCCCTCCCTCCTTTGTTGCAAGCCCCTCACCCCTAACAGCTGCAGGCCCTGGCTGGCTGGGGGCGGGCCCAGGATCTAGAAGGGTGATTCAAGTTGAATCATGGCCCAGCTGCTTCTGGGCAGCCCCCTCCCCCATTCTGCCCAGAGAGCCTATTTGGAAGGCAGAGTTGGGCCTTGGGGAGGAGTGGGGAATTAGTAGCAGATAGTAGGGAATGGAGCTCTTGAGAAAGAGGAATCAGGTCCAAGAAGGCCTCTGTGCTCCCCGCTGCTACTTCTCAACACTCTCCAGGTGCTCTCAGGCAACCCCCACCCACACTCCTCATTCTGCCTGGATCCAGTCTCCTTCTCTAATCCCAGGGCCCATTTTAGCCCCCTGCCTCTTGCCACTAACAATTTTTTTTTTTTTAGACACAGGGTCTCAATCTGTTGCCCAGGCTGGAGTGCAGTGACACAATCAATCATAGCTCACTGCAGCCTTGAACTGCGCTCAAGTGATCCTCTCACCTCAGCCTCCAAGTAGGTGGGATTACAGGCACACACCACCAAGCCTGGCTAATTTTTAAGTATTTTTTAGAGACAGGATCTCACTATGTTGCCCAGACTGGTCTCGAACTCCTGGCATCAGGTGAATCTCCTGCCTAGGCCTCCCAAAGTGCCGGGATTACAGGCATGAACCACACTTGGCCAACAGCATTAACTATTATAGTTGATCACTCAACTATACCAGTCAACAGTTTTATACCAGTCAACAGTTTTCAAAGCATTTTCTCATCAGTATTGCGTTTCATTCTCCTACTAGTCCTGTGGGATGGAAATTAGCATCCTTATTCTGGAGCTAAGGAAACTAAGGCTCTGAGTGGTTATGTGCACTGGCCAGGGCCACACATTTGGCAAGATGACAGAGCCAGGAAGCAAGCTCAGGCCACCTGGTCCAATCTGTGGAATCACTTAGACAAGCCGCAGGTTGGCACAGTAGGAACAAGGTGGGAGGCATATGGGGGCCATGGTGGGGCCACAGTAGAGTGGCATGCTTAGGGGTATGGAGTGGCATACCCATGGTGGGTGCATTGAGAGAGCATGGTAGATTGTGTGGCAGAGGGCATGGCCGAGACATGACTAGCGGCTTAGTGTGTGGCAGGATTGTCACTAATTTTTTTAATGGATTATGGAATTATTTACGCCTTCAAGTCTTCCTTTCAGTGTTTCAGGCCAATACCCCAAGGCTGCCAAATCCGGAGCATGGAGAGTCTGCTGAGAAGGCTTTGGTTGTGGGTCATTTCCTTCCTGAAGCCTCATTTTCATCGTCTGAAAAAATGGATCCAGGCCTTGAGCAGGGCAGGCTATTGAGAGGCACACTTGAAATCATGCTCATCATGCCTTTTAGAAGCCATGAAGGACTTCACCGAAGGCTCCACTTGTCATATTTTGTTTTCTCAAAGAGAAAGTGGGTGCTGGGCAGAAGGTGGGGTGGGCTTCTGCGAGCCCAGGGGTGGTGATGGGGGGGTACATGGGTGACAGCTCTCCTTTTCCCCCTGCCTGGGCTCAGCCTGGCCTTCCCCCACCCTCAGCCCAGAGCTGGTTTCTAAGCAACGGGATGGATGCAGGGATGGTTCGAAGGGGAGAGAGCTATAAATAGGGAAGGGAGAAAACAAAAATAAAGTTCCAAAGAAGCTGTGGAGCTGCACTACTGGAGGGGTGAGGGAGAAGAATGGAGAGAGATGAGCAAATGGTGAGGACATGGGGACAGCCCCAGACCTTCCTCAGGGGGACAGGGCAGTTTTCAGGTTAGGCACCCAGCAAGGGTCCTTAGGGAGCCATCAAGGGTGGAAAGGAATCTTTGTGTGCACAGCTAAGTGAGATGCGGGTGATAAGGAAAAATCACTGCTTGTCAGAAGACCAGGGAAAGCTTCAAAAAGGGAAGAATTTCAACAGGCGGAGTTGAGAGCAGCTGCCCAGGTTGAGGAAAGAGTGCAGGCAAAAGAAGGGAAAGTGTGGGTCAGGAGAGGTGGCCTGGTCAGGCTCAGCCTTGATGCCCACCCCAGAGTACAGGCAGGCTCCTCTTCCATCCATAGCATGCCCTTCCTCAGATCCTCCCCTGCCCACTCTATTCATTCAAGCTTCAGCCCCAGCCTCACTGCCTCAGACACGACCTGGCCACCCTGTTTTAACATTGCTCACCACCACCTCTCTATCACATCACTCTGTTTTACATTCTTCATAAAATTCAAAATTATCTTGCCCCCTGTATTTATTGACCATTTCATGATGGCTGGAAGGTGAGTTATTTCAGAGCAGTGCCCTACAGGGCTGTTCCCGGCAGCCATTCACTTCTAAGAGCAGGTGTGCAAGGCACACTGTTGGATGACTAAATGAACACATATAACATGCATGGACAACATTCATGTAATTTGTGAACACAGATGCAGATTCAGCATGCCTGCATGTCTATACCCCATATGTAAGTGTGCACACACAGGTCAAACCCACATGTGCACACAATCTCATTCCCGGTCTCCATGACACTGCACAAGTATCTGTAAACTCCTCACTGCTGCTTCCACATTTTGTTGTGGACAGTTTTTGTTTGTCTCCCTTTAGAGATAGAGCAAGCCCCTTTTGGAAATTCTAAAGGAGTTAGGCTTTGTCTGAATGTGGCCTTTGCCACTTCCCAGCAGGGTGACCTAGGAAAAGTGACTGCCTCTATGGCCTTCATTCCCTTATCAGTAACTTGAGGCTAATAACTGCCCTCATGGGAGTTTCAAGTAAAATTACTGGAGATAAATGTTGCAGGCTTGGGATACACTAAGAGCTCGGGAAATGCTTCGGTTTTTGTCACAAGGGAATGGCTCATGAGCTGTGGGCCCACACACTGCCAGAGTCAGGGCTGCCATCTGACACAGGGCTGGCATCTTCTGCTGACATTTCTGGGCCAGTGCCTGGAATACATTTAAAGTGACCCTGGCAGATGAGAACACTGGTCTTGGAGCAGAACCATTCTCAGTAGGGCCAGGTGTGGAGCTTGGTATCCAGTAAGGAAGAATAAATCTTCCTACAGGCCAGATGATGAACTTGGTTTTGCCATTTAAAAGTGGAGATTACGTGATGGTAGCTGGATAGAAGGTTGCAAACTCAATCTTTGGGGGCCAGGCAGTTCATAAAAAAGAATGAAGTGGATAGGTGTAATAAAAAAGGGAGGGAAAAGACCTTGGCCAACTGGAAAAGGTTTGCCTAACCCAAAGGTATTCAAATTTAAATAATTTCAAAATATGTGCTAGCAAATTAAATATATTTGCAGGCCAAATTCAGCCTGAGGGCCATGAGTTTGCAATCCCTGCAGATTGTGAGTTGGAGCTCCTGGCATCCTCACGTAAGTGAGTCAGAGAATCCAACCAAGTCCACCGGTTTGTTCTCCCTATGCACATGTCTGCCAGCTGCCTCCTACTTTGGGAAATGAAGGCCTCTACATTGCAGGCCAAGGTGACTCGAGCAGAAAAGTCTCCAGTAGTGTTCAAGGACTTCCCAGGCTTGGCATCCCCTCTCGCCCCCAACAACTCAGGGAAGGAGTTGGTGCTAACACTGGGAAGCTAACTAAATAGAGAAAGTTTCTTTCAGCTTTGGGGTTGGAGGGTGAGGTGGGGCATCGGCATGGAATCGAGGAAGACCCGAGGCTTAGAAGCCCGCGGGGTCTCGCGCAGGCGAGGTTAGAGGCCTCTGCGGCAAAGCTAAGCCCAGCTCCCGCAGGCCGGGGGCGTGGCCTCTGCAGGATGGGCGGGGCCACTAGGGAGCGCCGGAGGGCTTCTGCGGCAAGAAAGTGGGGGCGCGGTAGTCTACGCATTGGTGAGGGCGGAGGCTCACGCAGGGAGCTTCTGTGCCAATTAAGGCGGCGCTTTCGCATGAGGGGCGGGGCCTCTGTGCGGAGCCCGCCGCATCTCGGTCTCCCTCTTAGGCGATCTTAGGCGGTGTTGAGGGCCCCCTCGTGCTGGTCCTGATGGGCTCAAGGTTCCTGTCCAGCTTCCACAGACCTCAACGGATGCCTCAAACTTTCGGGCGCCTTTGGGGCGGGGGTGTGGAGAATGGGGGAAATTGGGGAAGCATCGATGTCAAAGCTTCTCTCTCTTTTGGGACAACTGCCCATTTCCCCTCCCCTTAGGTTATTCTGAATTGGGCAGGTGTACAGGGGTGGTTGTGCGTGTACACGTTGTGGAAAGAAGTCTCTCAGCGTCCGCGCTGCTAGTTTCCAAGGATTTTTCCGCGGCGCATGTGCAAATGAAAATAAGTGGAGTTCTGCACGTGTTGGCCAGCGTGCGTGCACGCGCGCCTGCATGCGCACGCCGGCCAGGGTGGGTGCTACCGAGTTCGTTCTCATGCTGGGCACCCGCACGCCTGCGCTGCGCGTGCGGCGAGGTGTGAGCCGCGCTGTGGCGGCGCGGAGCTTCTTTGGACCCCGCACTCCCAGCAGGCACTCTACGGCCCAGCAGGTGGCGCCCGAGGCCACTTTTCCGCCTCCCAGCCAACTGCTTGTCCTAACCCTGGGGGAACCCTCCCAGTCCTCTGTCATCTGGGGGGATGGTAGTAGATGGAGAAGTGGAGGCTCGAGTCTTGTACCTGGGCTGAATGTTAGGCGGACTCGGACCTGCAAAGACCAGCCGCCTCCGAGTGTCGCCGCCACCTGGCCCCCAGCGCAGCCCGTGCGGCTCTGGCTACAGACAGATTGGCTTTATTCATGGACACGCGGGGGGCGGCCGGGTCCGCCCGCCCGGGACACGCTCACACTGGGGTGGGGGGGACTCTTCATGCCACAATCACAACACACGACGCCCGCGCTCCGACCGGGCTGGCTGAGGGAGGGGGTATGGCACAGCCTGGCTCCTGGTTTTGGTTAAAACAAACAAAAAAAAGAGGCTCTTTGTGTCAGTGTGGGAGTGGGGTGGGTGCTGTGCTCTGGGGCAGCCGGAGGACCCTTGGGAGAGCTTTCTGTCGTAGTGAGGGAGGAGCCTTTGCTTTCCAATCTTCTTTTAAAAACACATAGAACATGCTACATCCGCGCAGACACTGGGCGGGATGGGGCGAGCCGCGGCTGCAGCCCTAGTCCTATCCACGCCCCAGGGTTGGACGCGGGCAGGTGGGACAGACAGATAAACAAACACTAACACAGGCTCCAAGGGGTCGCCTCAGAGCAGAAGGAAGATCTCGTGTTTGGGGAGAAGGGATAGAAGGTCAGCCCTGGCTCTGGGGGATGGGGCAGGGACGGGGGGAGGGGGGATTGTGCTGCTGGTGGGGGGCCGTCCTGGGCCCCTACGCCTCTGGCTCATACTCCTGATATTCCTCCTGCATCAGAGGGATGGGGTGGAGTAGAGAAGAGCAAAAGGGAGGTGCGTTGGAGACCATGTGGCCAAGTTCTGGGCCCAAGAGCCCTTCCCCTCAAGAAAAAACAGTGCAATGCATGCCCCTCCCCCTGGGCAGCGAAGGAACCTGAAAGTTGGGGCCAATTTAGGTATTACTGGGCACAGGTGTCTGAGGCCCAGCGCTAGGCCCCATCTGTCATCCCCTCCCTGCTCCCACCTCCTAGGGCTTGTTTTAAAATTGGGAGACTGAAGCTCCCTGGCCTAACCTTATGATGCCAGGGATCTCCCACACCAGCCAGGGACAGCAGCAACCTTCCCAGATGCCCAAAGCCTCACCCAGCCCCACTGCCCCCTCACCTGGGGTGTTTCCTCATAACTTTCCCCTTCTGGCTCCATCAGGGGCTCAATCAGTGGCTCCTCAGCAGCTTCCTGGGCCACTTCCTCTGGCTGTGGGCAGAGAAGGGCAGGGCTGGTGAGGGCAGCCAGGATGCCCCCCAAATTCCTATGCTGGTAAGCTTTTGGCTGATTAGAAGAGTGGGGAAGGCTAGGGTAGGCTGGCAGTGCAAGAATTTTTAATTAGTTTTATTTGGAGTGCCTTGGAAGTGGGATGGAGGTGTGAAGGTGAGGGTGTGGAGGGGGAGCGGACTCCCCATAACTCCCACCTCCCCACCTCTTGCACCTAGCAGCCTTCTGCAATTCCACCATTTGGACTGATGGGTTGGAGGGGAACAGATAGCACTTTCAGCCACTTATTTATCCCTCACTCCTTTGTGTCACGCTTTGTGCTGGGCCTTGGGACCCCAGAGATGGCTCTGGGGGCTCCCCTGGGCTGGAGGGAGATGGAGGCTCAGGGACAGGGCTAGGCAGGGGTAGTGAGCCATTCCCCTGCCACCTACCACCCATCCCTCCCCCAGGGCCCTGTGTGGCCTGGTTTCTTCAGCTGTTGCTATTTTAAGATAAGCTGGAAGCAACAGCTCATGGTGTTGCTTGGATGTGTGAGCTAAGACTCTCCCCTCCCCCTTGCATCTGCTGCCCAGACAGGCACAGACCAGTGGGCATGCATGGGGGAGGGGAAGAGCTGCCAGACACATGGCCAGCCACCTGCAGGCAAACACATGTATGTGCATAAACACAGGACTGAGCTGCCCTCACATAAGGTAGCCTGGGGTACCTGCATGGCTATACAAAGCCTTGTGTGGGCTGGCACATGCTTGGGATCCTGGAGGGCTGGCACTGACCACATCTGCACTCTGGTTCCCTCAACCCCATCCAGGCAGCTTCAGCTCCTTCATGTACCTGTCTAGGTGGGCTCAGTAGGCACGTGAATTTGAAGCTCCTGACCTGGCTTATTTCCCCCATTGTACAGATAGGTCTGACAAGGCCCAGGAGATAGGGAAATGTTAAATTTGTTCCCACGTCACCCAGCTATGACCAGAGCCCAGGGAAGAAACAATAGTGTTAAAAAGCCCAGCAAAATCCCAGCTTGAACACATTGTTTAGAAACAACACAAATGTCCAACACTGTGGGATAATCACACAATACTACACAAGAACGAGGAATGACAATACATACAAGAACACAACTTACTGCTGAATGAACAAAGCTAGTTACAAAAGAGCCATGTACTTTATGATAACATTTACATGAAGTTGAAAAACATCCAACTAATTAGTGGTGACAGAAGTCAGGAAGCAGCTCCCCTTGGAGGAGGCAAATGTTAAAGAGGAACTTGCTCTGGAAGCCATGCAAATGAGACCCCCCCACAAGTGAGTCCCTAGATACCTCCTTTGTCTCACCCTAGTCCTGGCCCTAGGGGTAGGATTTCTATCTTGACCTGGCTTCTAGTTATACAGGAGAGTTCTCTTTGTGAAAATGTCCTGGAGCTGCAGGTTTCCTGCTTGTATATTGTACTTCAGTAAAAAGTTCACTTAAAAAAAATTTCAGCCTTGGTACTCACTAGCTAGCTGGCATCAGGCAAGTCATTTGACCTCAGCAGCCTCTGATGGGAAACAAGGATGGCCCTCTGCTTTGTGGGAGTATGGTGAGGATTCCACGATGATGGATGGAAAATAAGCTGGAAGGGAGAGACTCTCAGAAATGCTGACCGTGGACTTACAGGGGCTCCCCCATACCCCAAGGCCTCAAAGGGCTATTGTTTGGATGGTAACTCTACAATCTTGAGCTGCCTTGTGAGAACAGCTTTGAGATGTCAACAAGTACTGGGAGGACGAAGGCAGCTAGAGAGAAATTATTCTGAGCAAAGGCCCGTCATAGACAGCCTCAAGGCCAACATGTCAGGCTGGAGCTGTCTCTCTCTGCACGCCACTTCCCAGCACAGGGCCTACCCCTGTGTCAGCACCAAATGACTCCCAGGACATAGACCTGAGCTTATCCTCCCAACCAGGACCTGGGATCTTGAGCAAACCACTTCACCTTTTTGAACCTCCATTTCTTCATCTATAAAATGGGCTATTGTGCCTGGCTCATAGACATTGTGAAGAGTCAATGAGTTACTCCATGTAAAATGTTTAGGACAGTGCCTACTCACACAAGAGATCAATGAATGGGAACAATTACTGGTAATATTATTGTAAGAAATGGGAATCACACTAGTGGTAAAATGCAGAGGCCAGACTTGAACTAGAACTTCTGAGTCAAGACCTAGACTTCCGACAGCTGAGCAAAATGTCTGGCGTGGAGAGTGGTATGGGTCTCCCACAACCTGATGGATACACTCATGCTGAATGCACACTGATCATCAAACCAAATGTTGGAATATGAGCCCCATTCCTATGGAGGCAGAGTCTGCATGTGTTGGTGGACAGGCATGGAACACACAGGAGAGGAATGGTTGCACACGCATTTATACATTCTAGGTCCACAGAGCACACTGTCATGATGGCACGCTCCACACACACCCATGGTCACATGATTCCCTACATGGCTATCATCTCTTACTGGGCAGTCACTGTATGCAAGCCAGGCTCTTTATATCCGAGGTTCTCAAACTATGTTTCTCAGAACCACAGCATTAACATCTCTTAGATACTTGTTAGAAATACAAATTCTTGGGCCCTGCTGCAGATCTATGAATCAGAAATTCTAGAAACAGGATTCACAGTCTATATTTTAACCTGGCCTCCTGATGATTCTGATGCATCCTCAAGTTTTGAGAACCTCTAATCTATATTATCTCCAATCTGTGTAAGAATCCTATTGTGTTCATCTTCCATTTTATAAGCAAAGAATTAGACTCAAAGATATAGTAGGACTGCCCAGGGTCATGCAGTCAGCAAGTCGTGGAGTTGGGATTCAAACTCAGCTCTGGGGGCTCCAGAGCTCACAGCTCTTACCCTACAGGGGGGAACTTCTAATGGGGGCCTCTGTCTCCATGCACACACAAGTAGCCAGCCCCACTCCCATAAGGAAACATACCTGCACAGACACGTGATATACAGGCCACCCCCACCCCTCATGGCTTGCTCCTGCTCACACCTGCCTCAGGGTCTTTGTACTTGCCTTTCCTACTGCCTGAAACATACTTCCCATACATTATATCTCCCTTATATCATACTTCCCATATATTATGCCTGCCTCTCTCTCATATCTTGGGTGTCAGCTCGAATGGCCCCTGCAGCTAAAGTAGCCTTCTCACCTCTTGACTCTGTATCCCATCATCCTTGCTGTCTCTTTCCTATAGCCATCATCCCTGTCTGAAATCGTCTTGCTCATCGGCTTTCTTTTTACTGTCTATCTTCTCCCACTACGATGTCAGCTACATGAACATAGGAACCTATTCACTGCAGCAACCTTTAGAATAATTCCCCTCTGACATGGATATTTGTTGAATGAAAAGAAATGAATGAACAGTCAGTGACACGTGTGGACACTGCCAGAAATATTCTGGGTCACACTGGCAAGCAGGATACATGCACACGGCCAGGTCTGGGTCCCTGTCACAGGGAGTATCACTCTCATGCATACCTTCATTCAAACTCATTCTGAGCTGAATCTAGCACAGCCCAGCAGAACATGAGGCAAGGCAGCTTGTGACCCAGGCTGGGGGTGGGGGGAGATGGTGGCAGGTTTCTTTGTGTGCCTGGCGTGTGTGTGTGTGTCTGTGTGTCTCTGTGTGTATGTGTGTGGTGGAAAGATCACTCACCTTCATAGTGGTGGGAAATTCCTCCTTCTTCACCAGGCCTGTGGCCGCTGCAATGTTCCCAGCCCCAGAGAACACAGCTCCTCCCAGATGTGAGGCCTGCTCCTTGGTTTTCTCAGCCACTGGAGCAGGGAGGGGGTGGGGAAGGGGTTTGGGAACCATGGTGAAGGAGGCACAGATGCCCCCTGTGCAATATCCTGGGGCCCGTCCTCCCCGTGGCACATCCCCCACAGAAGCATTGGGAGTCCGCTGCCCCTGCCCCTGCCCTCTGGTTCCCAGCCAGATCACAGGCTGGGATGAGAGAATGGGGCTACCCTAGGGCTAGGCTGGTACCTGAAGCCACACCTTGTACCACCCCTTCTCGGGTCTTGCTTCCTGCAGGAAGAAAAAGGAGCACGTTTAAAGGCTCTGATCTGAGGGAACAGAGATTCCAGCACAGCACAGTGGTGAGTGGGGTAGAGGGACCCTGGTGGCAGTGGGCATCCCAGACCCATCATGCCTCCTTGGATCCCCACATCTCATAACCCCTGCCCTCATGCTAACTCACTCTTCTCATCACCGCACTGAGCCCCCCATGCTCATGTCCTCAGGACTTCTGGTTCTTTCCCCGCCTGACTCACACCCATGTAGTGGATGTTGGCTGTGTACCAGCACCAGCCAACCACCAGCACTTTACTCTCCCTGTTTCATTTCATCTCTCTCTAGCCCTGAGAGGCAGCTGCTGACATGATCCTGGTTCATAGACGCAAAACAAAAGCTGAAGAAGGGGCTCACAGCTAGGAAGCAACTGAACTGGCATTCAAGTTCAGATCGTTCTGAGTCCAAAATGTCAACTACCAGCCACTCCAGGAGTACTCAATCTAGGATGGGAGGGGGTGGGAATGGGGTCAGCGCTGTGAGGCACCAAAGCTCTATACTTTGAAAGTTCCCAGGCTAGGCAGGCACGGTGGTTCACACCTAAAATCTTAGCACTATGGGAGGCCGAGGCAGGTAGGTTGCCTGAGCTCAGGAGTTCCAGATCGGCCTGAGCAAGAGTGAGACCCCATCTCTAAAAATAGCCAGGTGTTGTGGTGGGCGCCTATAGTCCCAGCTTCTTGGGAAGCTGAGGTAAGAGGATTACTTGAGCTCAAGAGTTTGAGGTTGCTGTGAGCTATGATGCCACAGCACTCCACCAAAGGTGACAAAGTGGGAATTTGTCTCAAAAAACAGAAAGTTTCCCTGGCACCTTCACTGCATGACTGCCCACATCTCACTGGCCCCTTAATCTCCTCTATGGACTCTAACAAAGTATAGAACCCTCCTTCTGGCCAAAGTGAGGGGTGTCTTGGGTGGGACTAAAAGTGATGTGCTGATTGAGACTGGTAGCCACAGCAGTGGTTGGTCCTTCCCAGGAGGGTAGCAACTTGGTCATAACAAAATGGGGGGCTGCTGGAAAAGGCCAGAGGGGCTGATCTGGGGAGCGCCTTCAAGGGAGTGGGGAGTCCCAGACAACTTCTGATAGAGCCCGAAATGGGGGTCTGGGCAGGCTGAGAGTAGTGTGGGAAGACATGGTTCTTGGGAGGAAGTGAACCCAGAAATGGGGGGCTGCATGCTCTCTTTATTACCCCCAAAAACTCTTGTTTGCATGTGCTCTGTGCCAGGCCCTGGACCACTTGCTCACTGTCTGAGGAGGGAAAAAGCAGAAAAGACTTAGTTCCTGGATCTCAAATTTTGGGCAGGGTGACTATCCAGGCTTAGGGAAATAGGGAACAGGTGGATATCAGTGAGGAGACTGGAGAGGGTGTCTTGGGTTCAGAGGCCCATGCAGAGAAGGCACAGAGAGGTGTGCCTTCAGGGCCCTCTGGATGCCCACAGCCATGTGTATGGTGAGAAATATAGATAGACTCAGGCAGGATCCTGAAGGGCAGTGAATGGCATCCTATGAGGAGCTGAGGCTTTAACACGTAGAGACTAGGGGCCATGGGGGCTCCTCAGCAGGGGAGAAGGCAGGAAAGGGGTGCCAGCCTAAGGGGAGGGAGCAAGTCTTAGAGGGGCACAGTCCATAGCAAAGACAGAGTACTAGGAACTAACCTGAGTACTAGGGACTAACTGAGTGAAAGCCTTTGGGAAGGAGGCAGGGGGCAGTCCAGGGCTGGAGTCAGGCAGATATGGGCTCAATCCTCCCAGACTCTGTCACCACTGCCTTCACTGAAGTCACCCTCATCTGGGGGCTATGCTACCTCCCAGCAGGCCTCCTTGCAAATGGTTCTGTCCCCAGAGGCCCGAGGGACTTTTCTAAACTGAAATCAGATCATGGCAGTCCCTTGTTTATGGTGTCTCATGGCAGTTAAAATTATGCTTTGCCCTGCCCAGGCCTACAAGGGTCCCTGGTGGACTGGCTCCTGCCCACCTCTCTGATCTCATCTCCTGCAGCTGCTTCCTGCCCTCCATTCTCCAGCCCACCTCAGGGCCACTGCACTTGCCTTTTCTTCATCCTCCTAACCCCCTACTTGGTTCCTTGCCACCTCCTTGGGTAGCTCCTCTTTTTACCCTACCCAAATGTGGTTCCCACCCGAAGCCACTGAATGTCAAATCCTACTACTGAAATGCTCTCAATCACCATCAGGAGAGCAGGCACCTTTGCCTCCTTTTCACTATTACGTCCCCAACATCCACATAATGCCTAGCACACCGTTAAGTGGCCATCAAATACTTTTCAAGTTACCACAATCCAAGACTGTCATGACCCTAGGCAAGTGATTCCGCCTGCATTGGGAATAATTACATCTACTTAACATAAGCAAGCCCTGAATGACTATGTATGGGTTTAACAAATGTCAGTTTCCAGCCTTATTTCTCTTAAATGCATGACCCTGTAGGCTCAGTCCTTTCACATTTGGGGTGAGATTTTTAACCACTTGGCCTTTCTCCTGACACTGGCTGGCAACAAGGAGGGTGGATCTGGAGGACAGATGGCAATAGAGGGACCCCAGGCACTGGGAGGTGGCAGGGCCTGGGGAGTACCTGAGCCTTGCAGGTAGCTGGAGAGGAGGCCTGGAGGGAGGGCCAATGAGGGGAGAGGTTGGGGCTTCAGAATCTATAAAGCTGGGTTCAAATTTGAGCTTCAGATTCTGCCATATGTGTGACCTTGGGCAAGGTGTTTAGACCTCTGGGAACCCCAGTTTCCCTGATCTGTAGAATGGGCTGGGAGAATTAAATGAGGTAATGGATGTTACAGCACTTTATACAGTACCTAGCCCAGAATAAGGGTTCCAGGTAGTTATTCATAGTGATACTAAGAAAAAGGAAGCTGGCTACTTTCATCCCTGCACTGGCCCCTGGCATTTCAGCTGAACTCCACTGTCACCAACCCCTATTCTGTCCCCTTTTGCATCACGGGACTAAAAGCTTCCATCTGCACGCTATGTCCCCAGTGACCCCTGCTGACCCAGCCCCATCTGCTGACTCATATTCTCCAGCCCAGGCCCCCTGCTCCCCAGGAGAACCCAGCCCCACACCCTTGGAGAACACCTGAGCCCCTCAACCAAGCCCCTTCCCCTGCCCCCACCCCCGCCTCGCCCACCAACGTAGAGGACGCCCTCCTTGGTCTTCTCTGCTGCCTCGGTGACCCCCTGCTTGGTTTTCTCCGCGGCAGCCACAACGCCCTCCTTGGCCATGGACAGGCCCTTCATAAACACGTCCATCCTGGCGGCCTGAGGAGGGCGAACAAACGGGCACCGGTGCGTTGGCCCTGCACCCTCAGCCCAAACCCGCCTCGCTCTCCCTGAGACTGCATTGCCTTTCTGGGCTCGGACTCCCCTCCCGCCTCGCCCCCACGCCCCCAGTGCAGGGCCTCTGGGCCGCAGAGAGTCCTAGCGTCCTTGAAACCCGGGGACGCGGGAGGGGCCGCTGCCTCGGTTATCCCGGGCCCTGCAACCTGCAGCCCCGCGAAACCGGAGCACTGGCTCGGCGCGAAGACCCGGGGCTTCCTGTACACACATGACTGAGTCAGACGGTCATACACACAAACACACACCACGGACATGCTCACGTGCACATACAGGGCACGCAGACGCTCAGACGCGCATGAACACTCCAACACACACGGACGCGGGCGCGGGTGCACGTCCACACGGCCACCCAGACAGCTGCGGACACGTACTCCGGGGTGCACACTGACGCGCGCCCACCGGCGCCCCCTCTCTCCCTAGGCCCCTCTCCATCTCCCACCCCGTCCCTCCCTGCACCCCAGTCCCCTCGCCATCCCCTGCCCATTCCCCGGCCCCCGGCCGCCTCACCTGGATGTGGGGCCCGGGCAGGGGATGGAGCGGCGGCTGCGGCGGACGGACGCAGGTGTCGGCTAGGCCGGGCCGGGATGGACTCGAGGCCGGTAGGGGATCGGGCCGTGGCCGGGCGCTCAGTTGCGGGCCCTGAGCAGGGTCTCAGCGGTGCCAGGTCTAGGGTGCGTCGCCAGCCACAGCTAGTTCCTCGCGCCCTGCTAGCTCGCGCGCTCCGTTCCGGCCCCGACGCTGCGGCAGCTCTGAGCTCAGCGCCCCCTCCGGCGGCCGCACCGCCCCCTCCGCCTGACTGACAGGGGGCGGGGAGGGTGACAGCGCGTAGCGGACGAGTCTCCCCAGGCGGGCTCTGGTCGCGCCGCTGGGGATTCGGGAGCTTGAGACTCGTGTAGTCCGTGGGGAGATGGGGGAAGAGGGACAATGCGCCGTCCTAAGAGTAGGGAAGAAATAATGTGGCTGGCTTTAGGGTTGAGATGGGCTCAAATCTCAGCTTTGCTTTCTATTAACTGTGCGACTTGGGCTACTCAGCTTTTCTTTTCTGAATGCCAGTTTTCTCTTCTGTAAAACAAGGACGGCTAACTCAAGAAAGGTTTATTGAGCGTCTAGACAGGTGGTACAGGTTCCCCAATTCAAGCAGGGGAAAGGATAAACAGGTCCCTGCTCTGGGGGAGCTTGCCATGGGAAGGCGTGTGTGTGTGCGCGCGCGCGCGTGTGTGTGCAGAGAAGGGCGTCAGGACAGCAAATAAATGTATCAACACTTGGGCCAAATAAACAAGGTTATTTCAGTTTGTGAGAAATGGTGTGAAGATAATAAAACCATGCTGTAACAGAGGGCTTAGATGAGTGTTTGAGACAGAGTGGTCAGGGAAGGCCTCTGTGAGGAGCTGAATTGGAGCAGAGACCCCAGAGAGGTACCAAAGCCAAGATGGAGAGAGAGCAAGATCCACAGAGAGGGAACTACAAGTGCAAAGACTCTGAGGCAGGACTGTGCTCAGGAGCAAGAAAAGCAGAGCCAGGATGGAGGGAGAAGGAAGAGGAGGTGACCACTTTTTTTCCCCCCCCCCCCCGAGATAGTCTCACTATGTCACCCTTGGTAGAGTTCCGTGGTGTCACAACTCACAGCAACCTCAAACTCTTGGGCTTCAGTGATTGTCTTGCCTCAGCCTCCCAAGTAGCTGGTACTACAGGCGCCTGACACAATGCCTGGCTATTTGTTGTTGTTGTTGTTGTCATTGTTGTTTGGCAGGACTCAGTGGGGTTCTTTTTTTTTTTTTTTAATCTCATAGGTTTTATTTCAGTGATCAAAATAATGCAGTAAATAAAATCTATACTGATTTAACATTAGACATGCACCTCTACCTGAAACTCCTATTAATTTTTGACTGGCCTAAATCTTTACAACTTATTTAGGCACATCTGTAAATTATCTGTGCCCTGATATACAGGGTAAAGTTAACT
>CAUYRH010119160.1:0-25699 GCA_963574655.1 Perodicticus potto
TTGTCATACTTTAAAGAACTTGAAAATATAGTACTTCATTTTGTATGGAATCAGTAAAAACCTCAAGTAGCAAATATATTACTCAGAAATAAGAACAAATGAGGAGGTATCACATTACCAGACTTCAGGCTATACTATAAATCTATAGTGATCAAAACAACATGATACTGGCACAAAAACAGAGTGGTAGATTTATGGAATGGAATAGAGAACCAAGAGATGAACCCAGCTGCTTATTGTCATTTGATCTTCAACAAGCCTATCAAAAATATTCGGTGGGGGAATGACTCCCTATTTAACAAATGGTGCTGGGTGAACTGGCTGGCAACCTGTAGAAGACTGAAACTAGACCCCCACCTTTCATCATTAACAAAACTCAATTCTCACTGGATACAAGATTTAAACTTACGACATGAAACTATAAAAATACTAGAAGAGAGTGCAGGGAAAAAACTTGAAGAAATTGGCCTGGGAGAATATTTTATGAGGAGGATCCCCCGTGAACACCAAAATTGAAGCAACACCAAAAATAGATTACTGGGAACTGATCAAACTAAAAAGCTTTTGCACAGCCAAGAGCACAGTAAGTAAAGCAAACAGACAACCTTCAGAATGGGAGAATATTTTTGCAGGTTATGCTTCTGAAAAAGGTCTGATAACTAGACTCTACAGAGAACTCAAACTAATCAATAAGAAAAGAATAAATAACCCCATTTCTATGTGGGCAAGAGCCTTGAACAGAAACTTCTCCAATGAAGACAGGTGCATGGCCTACAAACACATGAAAAAATGCTCATCATCCTTAATCTTCAGAGAAATGCAATTCAAAACCACTTTGAGATATCATCTAACTCCAGTAAGATTAGCCCACATCACAAAAATCCCAAACTACAGATGTTGGTGTGGATGCAGAGAGAAGGGAACACTTCACATTGCTGGTAGGAATGCAAGTTAATATGACCTTTTTGGAAAGAAGTTTGGAGAACACTCAAGGAACTAAAAGTAGACCTACCATTCGATCTTTCAATTCCTCCACTAGGTATTATACCCAGATGATCAAAAATTATTTTACAACAAAGACATTTGCGCCAGAATGTTTATTGCAGCCCAATTCATAATAGCCAAGACATGGAAACAGCCCAAGTGCCTATCAACTCATGAATAGATTAGCAAATTGTTGTATAACAGTATACACATGGAATATTGTGCAGCCATAAAAAAGATGGAGACTTCATATCTTTTGCGTTTACCTGGATGGAGCTAGAACATATTCTTCTTAGTAAAGTATCTCAAGATTGGGGAAAAAAATATCCAATGTACTCAATACTACTCCAAAATCAATATATAACCACCTACATATTCATATGAATGGCAAAACATAACTATAGTCCAGAAAGTAGAAAGTAAGAGGAGAGAGAGGGAAGGGTGGGGGGGATATGGGAGGAGAGAGTATTGGGGGGACCTCACCTAATGTGCATGATGCAATGGTACATTTCAAAACTATTAAGAAATGAGTATAATTTTGATGGGTGTGTTATTTAGTTCAATATAAACATTTCATGTTGTATATTGAAGCAGTACCCTGAACCTCATAAATGCATCAATGTAGAAAGTTATGATTCAATAAAAAATAATTAATAAATAAAAGAAAAGTAGTATGATTCTGTTACCTCCCTTGTTCCATCTTTCTGTTCCTCTTTATAGCCCTACATTTTTTCTTACTTAATTACCCCAGCATAAAGCTGATTAACCAAGTAAATATTGTGTGTGTGTTTATGTGTGTGCATGACTAATTATAATTATTCATTTTTTAAAATAAAAATTATAATGATAGCTCACTATAGAAGATAATATATTGACATTTACAAGTTATGATTCTGGAGGATGTTAAGTACTTCTAAATTATATACATATAGTCAATTGTCATTATCTGTGATAGCCATATTCCAAAGTTGCTATTAACATTGAATTAGCAAATACTAAACTTTGCTCCTGGAGGATATTCAGGATATAAGTTCCTGCAGCCTCTGGTCACATGAATTTCACCAACTAAGCAATATATAGCTTGTTTATGGTGGTTCTGCTTAAAAACAGCTTGGTTAATGTATGCCATTGATGTACTTATGATGAGCTCATGTTCCAGCCCTGTAACTCACTCCTGAAGAAAGCTCAGCTAGACGATGCCTGTTTTCATGGTGTTCTTATGCTCAGGAACACTAGCCAGAACATTAGCACTCCAGTCTCTGCAAAGAGGGAAATTATCAAAAAATGTGCTAAATAGACCTCAAAAGAGACACTTGTTTATAGATATGACAGCTGAAGCAAGGAAGCAGAGTGCAGCCTTGTCCAACCCCCCGGGGAGTGTGCCCGTCTGTGGCTCCCACACTGCTCTGGGTATGTCTGTGAATGATCACAAAAGCACAAGTACTGATTTTGAGGTTACAAACAAATTTTAGTGAATAGGCAAATGCAAAATCATAGAATTGACCAATAATAAGAATCCACTGCACTTTGGTTGCAAACATATAAAATGTTATCATTAATAAGATATGTTTGAGTATAGAAAAATTAAGATGATATTTCGTAGGGAAAATGGAACAAAAATACAAGACCAAGGAGAAAAAAGAGTGATGATAGTTTCTATTCAAGAAACATTTAACCATATATTTTGTAACTGATGATCATTAACTTTGAGATATCATCTCAAGGGCTTGGAATCCAGGGGATGAACATTGTGATACCAGGGTATTGCGATCACTATAGTAGTACATAGTGATCATTAACCAGTTACAAAATATATGGTTAAATTTTTCTTGAATAGAAATTATCATCACTCTTTTTTCTCCTTGGTCTTGTATTTGGTCTTATAACTGTAGGATACATTCAAAAGACCAGTTGGACACATTTAAAACTTTGTATTTAAAACTATTTAATTTTTTGATGAAAAAATTTGCATATCAACTTTAAAATGCTGAAGGAATTTAGGGTTATTGAAAATGTTTAGAGGACAGTGATCGAAGATGAAAAGGGACCTTTGGGCCTGATTTTGAAACTCAGAATAGTTATGTGATATTGGATAAGCTGATTGTATTCCCCATCTCATATTATGGGAACCAAATATTTAGTTACAGTGATTATTCTTATGACTTAAATAAGATAATGCAAGACAATTCTGCATAACAATTATAAATTATAATTGTAACTATCATTAATAATAATAATAATCATATAACAGCTAGATGCTAGAACATTGGTAATTCAAACTTCCCTGGACTCCTACTGGACTGTGAAGGCATTAATAAAACTTGCAGAGATGCTTTTCATCATTATTAAAGAATAATAGGGGAAATTACATTTTATGTCTCCAAAACACTAACAAAAGCCTGAGTAAAACAATTTTTTCTTTCTTTCTTAGCTATAATGTTATCAACTGATCAGAACTTTTGAATTATGGCTGCTAATATTAAATAAAATGGGAAAAATTTAACTTAATACAGGCAGTTTGATAGATCAGAATTTTCAAAACATGGTATGCTTGATGGAGATGGCGGAAAAGAGAGGTCTTTACTGATGAAAAGAATGAAATTGTCTATAACCAAGAGTTGCTCTTAACATATCAGAGGCCTGCTGGGGTTTCCACACCTCCTTCAGATAGGCAGTGCCTACATTTCTCCCCAACACACATTCCTATGAAAAATAATACTTTGTTGGGAAAAGAGTAACTCTTCTAAAATGTAAATGAAGACAAATCTGTGGCTATTTATAGCAAACAAGTTGATGGCATGTGACTAATTGTACAGAGTAATGGAGCTTTTGTAGCTCCAGAACATTCCAAGACAGTTGCTTCTGCACTCAGGGGAGACAGGATTAGACACTCCCATCTGGCCCACACAAAATTGTCCTCAGCTCCCTGTCCACATTATGCATCCGTACAGCCTTGCAAATGTGACGGATCAGCATGACCCACAAAAAACTGATCAAGCTTCTTGCCTGTAGCAAAGAAACTCCCTTGGTCAAAAACATAGAAGAAGGGCAGCCCAGCCCAAGGAGGTTTCTAGACACAGGGGATGGGGGCAGCCCAGCACAGCGAGGCTTCCAGACACACAGGGTGGCTCTTGGTAATGCTCTCCTGTGCTTTTGTGCTTGCCTTTTTTTTTTCCTGGAGCCTCCTTAAACTTGCACTTGTTCCCATCACAGTATTGCAATAACTATGCACCAACTTACTCGTTAAACAGCCATTAATGTGATCAAGGGAAATACACAACTATTAAGGAACTAACTACTCTTCTGTCAGCTCTCACAGAGCACTTTACTAATGTCATATTTGGGTCAGGTTTAATAAAGAGACAGACTGAATTAGAGCTCTGCCAGAATTTCCATTGGTTCTGGCGGGACCATGATTTGCATTTGAAGAATAAGATTTAGTGTTCACAGCTAATTACAAGTAATATTGCTACCTTGAAGACCCTGGTATCGCAATGTTCATCCCCTGGATTCCAGGCCTTATTCTTTTATTACCACACATTCAAGCATGAAGTTAGACTGCTATGACCTACAGTCTTTTATACTTGAGGCTCTAACACTGTACTTATTAATTTCTTCCTACAGATAAGGAGCTTGTAGCACAAAGACATCAGAGGAGAACAAAGCTGCGACAACCTTGCCACCATTCAGTGTTTCTTCCCATGAGATACCTGGCCTCTTCCTACATCATCACTACACAATAGGTCCCAAATAAAGGCTTTGAGAAAGCCACTAAAATAACCAAGGAGCTAAATAATACTAATCTTGTGAAGTTTTTGCCACTGCCCTCTCCATGCAGATCAAGGCTGAACATGAGCAGTGGTAATGAGAACCAGTGCGGTGGTCAGGAGCCCAAGTCTGAGTCAGCAGAGTGCGGCCTGAGGAAAAACGTAGAACATTCTACATGTCCTAAAATTATCTGGTTTTTAGTGCATGAGAATGACTATCTTCTAAAAATCAAGCTTTTTACAAAACAAATATATTCCCCATTTTACAGACACAACAGCTCTTCAACTTTGCAGCCAATAATTGTCTTTTTATTAAACCTCCCTATTTTCTGCTTCACACAGTAAAATATTCCCACATTTTGTAGCAATAATGTTTATAATTTAGATAGTAGATCCTTTATTAATCTGGACACCCTCCTCCAAATTCCTTCAAACAGCTGTCGTAAAACTTTACATTTCTATTGCACAAAAATTCAATAATAATGACCTCTTTGAGCCTGTGCAGTGTTCAGTCAATATACAAGATGCTTTACAAGAATTATTTCTGTGATGATTATTTAGTCATTGTTTTTATATATAGTGCATATATTTCTCTGGCTAGTATACACACTGAGATGCTGGGAGCCTATGGAGATCACTCTGTATTTTATTAGGTTACAACTATTGAAGAGACTAAATACAAACTCAATTATCTTTTACTCCATAGCCATTATTGAAAAGTGATACAGTTGAGTTGATACCAGCAAACTCACCCACAAACAGATATTCTATGCCATACTTCCTTGGTTCTAATATTTTTTTCTTCTACTTTTTAAAATTTCTGGAATCAGAATGTATCTTAAAATTGTATCAGATGTATTTGTGTTGCTTTGCCCCTCTCTGCTTCCCACAAAAAGTTATTAAGTGGCTCTTCTTACAGTTGACAGCAAAGTAGAATCAAGGAAACATGTGACTTACTCTTGACTGGCCCCAGGCCTCGCCCCGTCTGCCTTCGGATGAAAGCACATCAGTAATAATGATGCAAGTGTAAAAGTCGCCCTAGTCTCTGGCTATAGCTCAGCCCCCAGGAAAGTGCCCTGTAAGTATGTCCACTCCTGTGTTCACCGGTTCCCTAGAACCAGGCACCAAAGATACCCATCTGGGTAGAAGAACCACTTAGATCTCCAGAATTCAAACATCTTTGCTAAGAGAGCTGCTGTAGCCCCTGCCTGGAGCTCTCTCTCCAGAGTCTGACCATGAGGCCAGGCATGGCAGGCAAAGAATTGATTCTTTTTGACCTCCCTACCATGCCTATCTCTAGGAGCTCCTGCAGAAATGTCATCCTGCCCTCATGTCCAGTAAATAAACCTATCAAAGAATCGTCTCAGAGTTATATGTTCCGCCAAGTAATCTGAGGCTTCCAATAAGTCTGAACCCCACCACATGGTCACCGCCAAGACCCCATCCTCACATACATCATCCTGTATGACATGTCCCATATATGTTCCCATCATGGGAATCATGTTATTATCTAACATACACTCACCTGATAAAGTAGAGAAAACAATGATCTTTCTGACTAGAAATGTATGTCAAGTTGGGGTAGACCCAAGGAAGTATCTAAGAGCCAAACTATCCCAATCAGGAAAACAAGCAAGTATTAAGACAGTGTAGGAAGACTATTTGAGATGGGGCCACTTTATCTTAAATTGCTCCATGTAGCAATGTCTTACAGTCAGCACTTAATAAGTGTTTGCTTTTCTGGTGTTCATGATAGACAGTGAAAACCAAGCCTCTTCATTAGTGGCAAGGACTGAGCACCAAGGATCAGTAAGACTGAAAGTGCAGACAGTGGAGGTAAGGGAGGGGCAGGGAGGAGCAGTGACAATGGGGACAGTGGAGGAGGGGGCAGGGAGGAACAGTGATAATGGGGACAGTGGGGGGGCAGGGAGGAACAGTCACAGCAGCAGGTGCATGTGAGGCACAGGTCACAGGGCACATACTTACCTTATAGGAACAGTTTAGGAAAAAAGGGACTAAGGAGAGTTGTGAAATCCACTGTGCTGACACCAGCAATCACAAATAAGTAATATACTATTAGATGACAGTTTTAAACTTATCTTAAAACATCATAATATCTCCCATTTATTGAATGCCCGTCGTGTGCCAGATCCTGGCCTAACCCTTTTACATGGATAATTGTTAATTAAATAAGCTCATAACGAGAGCTTTACGATCCCCAAGCCAATAATTTAAAAATCCAAAAGTGATGATTTCCTGGGGCTGGAGGGAGAAGGGAATGGGGAGTTGTTGTGTGATGGATATAGAGTTTCCAAGTTTCAGTTTCACAAGATGAAAACAGTTTCGCTGATGGACACTGGCAGTGGCTGCACCACATTGTGAAGGTACTGACAAGACTGACCTGGAGGGTTACAGGGAGGAGGAGGGTGTGTGTCAGGTATATGTTAAGTGCATTTAACCATGATTTAAACAATTAGGGATTGGGGGAATTCAAAAGAGAACCAAAGAGTGTTATATTTTTCAAATGTAATCCTTTTAAATAAAATACAGAATTTTAAATATTGAATGCTATTAGCACATGTATATTTCTCTGGCTAGTATACACACTAAATTTTGATCTACGCATGAAAACACAACAACACCATTGAACAGCTCCCAAAGAGATTGCAAGTATACCCACAGCCGCTGGAGAAGTCAAAAAGAATACAGTCAGCTCTAGGAATCTTGAGGATCAAACTATTAACTACTACCCAGGAGATATCAAGGCTCATTTAATCTTGCGGTATTCTTCTATGTGAAGAGAAAAACAAACTGACCATTGTCTTCTGTATGATAATAGCCTTTTGGGTATATGGGAATCATTCTATATTTCTTGCATGGGAAATAAAAATCCACTATCTTTAAACTTTTTTCTCACAGATAATTATTCAATCCTTTACCCTTTCTTCTGAAAGCTAACCAAAAGAGTAGAACTGGAATGTTCCTAACACAAAGAAATGTTGGATACCCCAATTACCCTGACTTGATCAATTCACAGTGTATGTCTGTACCAAAACATTGCATGTACCCTGTAAAGCCACTACGGTAACTATTTTGTTATCATAGTAACTAAAAATGAAAATTTAAAAAAATAAAAAGAAAAGGGGGGGGGGAAATGGCTTTTGAGATTGAAGCCTCTAAATTGCTTTAGGGAGTAGTCTGTGAAAAGGTTCAGAAGATTCAAAATTACCTAGCAAGGTCAAGGCTGGGTCAAGTTTCCCAATGAAAATTCCTTTACTAGAAGATCTCTGTGTAAAACACAAACAAACATTATCTGCTTAAAAATCCATATTGGTTTCCCATTGCACATAGGGTAAAACCAAAGGATCAGTGGCCGTCACCCAGTGGTTAGGGCACCGGCCACACACACTGGAGCTGGCGGGTTCGAACCCAGCCCGGGGACCTGCTGAACAACAATGACAACTATAACAAAAAAATAGCCAGGCATTATGGTGGGTGTCTGTAGTCCCAGCTATTTGGGAGGCTGAGGCAAGAGAATCACTTAAGCCTAAGAGTTGCTGTGAGCTGTGACACCATAGCACTCTACTGAGGGTGACAAAGTGAGACTCTGTCTCAAAAAATAAATAAATAAAATAAAACCAAAGCTCTCTATACGCAGGTCATGCAGGTTCGTGGCCACCCTCCTCCATGGCCTTACCCTCTACCTCCAGCTGCACCCCCCCGCCTTGTACACTATACTCCAACCACTTCTGACCTCCTGGCTGTCTTAAATATGGAAATTTCATTCACACCTCAGAGCCCCATGCCTGGCACACTTTTCCTCAGCTATTTTCACAGCCTCATCACACACCTTATCCAGGTCTCTGCCCAAATACCGTTGAACCTCCATGGTTGACCCTCCTACACTGACCACCTCCCTAAGTTGACCTAATTTTCATAGACGTATCAGTACAGTAGACCTAGTTCCTTATTGTGACCACCTCCATATGTTAACCAGTTTGTTACAGTCCCTTGGTCAACTTACAGAGGCGCTACTGTATATCCTTTTACAGAGGTCTTTTGTCATATTTGGACAACCCCCTCACCCCATGTCAAAGGATATCCCTTTACCTTGTTTAATTTTGATAGCCTTCATTCCTATCTGAAATTATGTCACATATTGTTAGACCAAAATCCATATGTATTTGTATATTTATCATTTGCAGTTTGCACTCCCCCCTCACCCCAAATCTAGTCTAGTCTGTCCTGGTCACCATTGTATCTCTAGCTCCAGGACAGTATAGGAAGCATAACAAAAGCTCAAATGCCAGTTAAATGTGTATATGAGCTCACTGATACTTGTTTACAGTATATACTGCTTTTGAGAGAGCTATCCATACAAACTTTCACCATAGCAATAACTAAAAACCTCACACAGACCAGGTGCAAAAGAAACAGACCTCTAACCCCAAATTCAAGTAGACTGGGGTTTAAATTCTGACTCGTCCAGTTATATGGCCTTGCCACAAGCCACTTAATCTCTTCTAGCCTTGGCTTCCCCTTTATAAAATGTAGATTATAATGACTGCTTCATAAATCTATTATGAGGATTAAATAAAACATAATCCATAAAAATACGGATGTTTTACAAACGAGGGCTTTTACTTATTACCCCCCAGATCTACATTAGTACCTGGCAACTGGTAGGCAGGAGATGTTTGCTGAACCCTGAATAAATGACCAATTCAGTAAATGTGTCAAGGGCCCAGCATGATGCCTGCACTGTTGGGGAGAAATGATAACAGGGAGTTCCCCTCTCTGTCCCCTCAAGTCACATAGAAACAGCATTGAGATATCTGAAAAAAAATATTCTCGAGGAGGAAATTTTTCCAAAGACCTAATTAGGTTATAAACTTATGAAAATGACAAATCATCTCAATGAATTATATAAATCCTCAGTAGTGAGGCAAAAAAATCCTCATCCTTTCCTTCCAGAGACTTTATAGGCTTCTTTAGGCAGACAGAATATTTTTGCTATGTAAGACAGATATTAAAGACTATAAAATTAATGTATCTTGGCACATTCCCTGTCTAGACTCATATTACCTTTCTTATCATGTCCTCTATAACTCTCCTCTCAAGTTCCATGGCTAGTCAGACCAGCACATGGCCTTAAACTTCATCTCAAAGATCCCTATGGCAGGGAGGGCCTGAAGCCAAACCAAACACAGAGGGACCTCTCCCCTGGGAGAACAATAAGGAAGGGTGGTTTTTGTCCTTCCTGTCCTTATAAGGACTCACGGGAAGGCGTTAGAATAGCCATAAAATAATTTAATGCCCTTAGAAATGAAAGCCAAAAAATGTTTATAACTTGCTTCTAAGTTCAATAAGATAAGAACACTTGCTCAGAAAAGGACTTCCCTATTCCTCACTGTCATTCTTGAGTGACCAAAATTATTCAATAATGTGTCACAAAATCAGCAATGAAGGTGCTCTTTGATAAAAGTCTCTGATATCAAGAAGGCTAAAGATTAAATTAATAATTTAATCTTCATTTCTAAGCCCATTAAATTATTTTATAGCCCTTTAGAAGGCTAAAGATTAAATAATTTAATGCCCTTAGAAATGTTATAATCTATCTAAGAACATAACAAATCATCCAGAATCTTTTAAAATAATGTACACATGAGTATGGGAGGGTAGCATAAGAGAATATTTTGCTAATAAGTAATAATCTAATGCTATTATGGAAATTGAATATTGTCCCTTGAACAGTAGGCAGTGGGTTTAGGACTACAAACACAGTTTTAGTTTTTCAGAATTTTCTCCCTCCTGGTGCTTTAACCATTTTAATACTTATCCCCTTCCCTTCATACATGTATTTCTGCATTGGAAGAAAAGAAAGCTGTGCTCTTTAGAGAAAGTACTTCATGATAATAATTTAGAGGAAGTAAAAAAGTATTTAACCACACATACATTTAGTGTGACTCAAATGGATGCCAAGCCCAGTTCCCTCTGAAGTGTGCCTGCCATCTGGCTCAGAGAGGCGATGGGATCCATCACCCTTCTTAGGATGAAAAAGGACAGACCACGCAGCATGGGGGATTTGGCAGCTGTGAGGCAATTTCATCATTAAATAAATACTCTTTCATTTAAAAATTATTGTAAAAGCAATACTAACACAAAATTATTACAAAGCAAATAAAAGAGAGATTTTGACCATGTGTGTGCAGAATTTTGTGTGATCACAGCAGAATACACTTTATATTTTTAAAATGAAATATGTAATACAAAATTTTCCAGTGGCATTAGTAACTTTCATATTTGGTTATCACAGGTGATTCCACTAAGTACATAAACCATAAATTATGTTACACCCCTCCACTAGTAGACAACTAAAATTATTTCCATTATGCCCTTCCTTTGACTATATAGCACGTGAATATAACCTTTAAAACTTTTCTGTGAATTCTTTTCCTTAAAAATGTTCATATTCATTTTAAATCATTCGTTCATTTGTTCAAGAAATGTTTATAACTTGCTCCTGAGTTTGATGCTTTGTGCAGATAAAAACACTTGCTCAGAAAAAGGACTTCCCTCGTCCTCACTGTCATTTTTGAGTGGCCATCATTATTCAATAATGTGTCACAAAATCAGCAATGAATGCTTATTGATAAAAGTCTCTGATATCAAGAAGGCTAAAGATTAAACTACTCTCTGTCCATAAGTTTTCCTCTGCCTTAGTTTGCTCAGGCTGCCATAAACAAAAACAAAACCAAAAACCACCACATTCAGGGTGGCTGAAACATAAAGAATTTATTTTCACAGTTCTGGAGGCTAGGAAGGCTAATTAGGATCAATATTTCAACAGATTTGGTTTTGGTGAGGGCTTTGTTGCTGGCTCATAGATGCCAATCTTCTCAACATGCCCTCTCGAGTTCTTTCCTCTGGGTGCTGGCTGGTGCCTCTTCCTAGACAGACACTAATAGGACTGAGGTCCCACTCTACGATCTCATTCTTTTCTCTTTTTTAAAAAATTTCAGAATATTATGAGAGTACAAATAATTAGGTTACAATATTTGCATTTATTAGGTAATGTCGCTGTTGTAGTTGTGCCCCTCACCCAGGAAGTGAGAGCACACGGACCCCTCTACCCTCCTCTCCTCTCCCGCCCCCCCCAACCTGAATTAAATCGAGTTTTTCTCTTATGTGGATGAGTATTAGTTCATCTACTGGCTTCATGTTAGTGTTGAATACATTGGATACTTGATTTTCTAATCTTGTGATACTTAACAAAATGTTCTCCAACCCTGTCCAGGTTAGTACAAGAGATACAAACTCTTCTTTTTATGGTTGATTAGTATTCCTTGGTATATGTATACCACAGTTCAGGGGTTGATGGGCACTTAAATTGATTCCATATTTTGGTGATTGTGAATTAAACTGAGATAAACATTCTTGTACAAGCATCCTTATGATAAAATGATTTGTTTTTACTTCTGAGTAGAAACCTAGTAATGGAATTTCAGTATTAAAAAGGAGGTCTATTCTGAGTTCTTTGGGGATTCCTCATACTTCTTTCCATAGGAGCTGTATTACTTTGCAATCCCACCAATGGTGTAGAGGTGTTCCCCTCTCTCCAATGCCATGTCAGCATCTGTAGCTATGGGACTTTGTGATGTGGTCAGTTCTCACTGGGGTTAGGAGATTTCTCAAGGTTGTTTCAATTTGCATTTCTCTAATGATTACAGATGATGAACATTTTTTCAGGGGTTTGCCGGCCATTCATCTGTCTTCTTCAGAGAAGGTTCTGTTCATTTCTCTTGTCCAGTAACAGGATTGTTTGCTCTTCTTTGTTGATTAATTTGAGTTCCCTGTATATTCTAGTTATCAATCCTTTGTAATGCAGTTACAAATCTTATGACCTCATTTAAGCTTAATTACTTCCTTAAAGGCCCCTCTCCAAATATAGCCACAGTGGAAGTAAGTTTTCAACATATGAGTTTTGAGGAGTATGCAAATATTTTGCCCATGACATTCCACTCATATGCAGGACATTTATACCATGTTATGCAGAATTATGACCATGCTATTGCCTTCATATGGAGACTAAGTGTAATTTAGGAAGATGTATATGGATGTTGAGTTGATAAGGGATGGGCTCCTGAGGGAGAATTTTGTGTTTCAGCTGGACTAGGCTATCAGGTGCCTGGATATTGAATCACACATTATTCTGGGTGTTTCTGTGAGGGTGGTTTGTGGTGAGTTTAACATTTAAATTGATGGAGAAATTAAAGCAGAGTGCCCTCCTGATATAGCAAGCTTAATCTTACCAGTTGAAACCCTGAGTAGAACAAAAGGTTGACCCTCCCCTGAATAAAAGAGAATTCCTTTTGCCTCGCTGTTTTTAAGCTGGGACATCATTTCTTCCTGCTTTCTTACTTTACCTGAAACATCATCTCTTTCTCCGTCTTGAACCTGTAGCCTTTGGATGACAACTATGCCATGAGCTCTCCTGAGTCCCTGGCTTGCCAACTACAGATCATGGGGTCTGTCAGCCTCCATAATAGCATGAGCCAATCCTTTGTAATAATCTCAATATCTCTCTCTCTCTCTCTCTCTCTCTCTCTCTCTCCCCTCTGGAGAATCCTGACTGATCTGACTAATGCACCCTTATAACCCATTCTTCAATATATACTTTAAAGCCGGGCACAGTGGCTCACACCTGTAATCTCAGCACCTGGGAGGCAGGGGTGGGTGAATTATCTGAGCTCACAAGTTCGAAACCAGCCTGAGCCAGAGGGAGAACTCATCTCTAAAAATAGCCAGGCTTTGTGAAGGGCACCTGTAGTCCCAGCTACTCGGGAGACTAAGGCAAGAAAATTGCTTAAGCCCAGGAGTTTGAGGTTTCTGTGAGCTGTGACACCACAGCACTCTACCAAGTGCGACATAGTGAGACTCTGTCTCAAAAAAAAATGTGTTTTAAAACAGATATAAATATCTTTCAACTTCAAGTAAAATATACCTTATTTAAGAAGCAGTGTGTTAGTAACTGAGATAAAAGTAAAATACCATGGTTTTAGGGTCAATAAAATTATAGATGTATAAATGTTGACCTCTGAAGCAGAACCATGGTAGATTTTTCAGAAATTGAGAGAACTCCATGTAATTTCAGCTCATCCACTTATTTTGCTCATAGCAGGAACCTCAAGTCACATGAAATAAAGTTTCATTACCAGAAGCACCTCTCTTAATATTCTAAGATAAACCTCAGCTTTGGGGGGCATGCAAAGCAACAAATAAATAGACTAAGCCCTGGTATTTGCTTACTTTAGGTGCAAATCCCAAGGATGTAATCCCTCTCACTATCTCTGTGTAATATCAAAGGTCAAAAATTATATACCTATGTCCAACTGTACAGACAAATACAGATGTGTGTGTGTGTATGAGAGAGAGAGAGAAAGAAACAGTAACTATGGAAACATTAATTAGGAGAATTTCTTTTAATTTCCTTACCAAGAAAAAGATGAATATTAAATGTTCTACATGTTAGTATGAAAGCACCAAAGCAGCTTTCACAAACACAAAGACCAACTTCTTAAAACCAGAAGACAGAGGTGGTTTTAAAGATCATGTCCTTTTCCAATAACTGCCTGCAAGGAAAGTCAATATCAAGTGACTAGGTCTAGATCACCTAATACCTTGGGCACATAAGCCAAGAAAAACAAAAAGTTTAAAGATGTTAACAAAGAAAAATTATTTTAAGGGAAAAGCCATTTGGACAAGTCAAAGGATTACTGTGAAACTGAGAGCAAAAAAGTTGAGGCAAAGCTACTTCTTTTAAAAATGCCTTGCACTTTCCTAAAAAGAGATGAGTCACAGTGGCCTCTGAAGTATCACCCACAGACACCTTGCAGAATGTGTAGACACAGGTCCCAGTGATCTTTGAAGCATCACCCAGGACACCCTGCAGAATGTGTAGAGACAAATCTCAGCAGCTTCTGAAGTATTACCCCAATACACCTTGCAGAAGGTAACAGTGGCCTCTGAATAATCACCAAACACACCTGGAAGAAGGTCGCAGTGGCCTCTGAAATATTACCCACAGATGACTGGCAGGATGCGTAGAGACAGGTCACAGTGGCCTCGAAAGCATCACCCACAGACACCTTGCAGAAGGTGTAGAGACAGGTCCCAGGGGCCTCTGAAGCATCACCCAGGACACCTTGCAAAAGGTGTCATGTAATTTTTAAGATCACTCTCTGCTGTGATTTGGATATGGTTTTCTTGTTCCTATCAAATCTCATGTTGAAACTTGATTCCCTAATATGGCAGTGATGGGGGGGGGCCTAGCAGGAGGCATTTGGGTCATGGGGGCAGATCCCTCATAAATGGCTTGGTGCTGCTCCAGAGATGGTGAGTGAGTTCTTGCTCTGGTAAGTCAGGAATTAGTTCTCTCAGGAATGGATTTGTTCCCACAAAAGTGAGTTATTCTAAAGCTAGGATGCTTGCAGTCACGTTGACTTCTGCCATGTTGTGACACAGCTTGAAAGCCCTCACCAGAAGCTGAGCGGGTGCCAGTGCCGGCTCCTCATGCAGTCTGCAGAGCCAGGCGCTAACTTCACCTCTTCTCTTTATACAATGGACTATGACATCCTCAGGACTTAGAGAACATCCAATCACCTCTTCTTTTATTGAAAAACAAATCATCTGTTTATTTAACAAATATTTGTTAAACATTGCTTTTCTTTCTTCCTTTCCACATCCAAAACTCCAAAGCCTCACATTACCAGTACCCCCACCACAACCTTCTAATCTCACAGCAATATTTAAAAATCCTTTTTATAGGAATCCATCCAGATTTGCTCCTCCTTAAATCCCTAAATCCCAAACATGAGCTCCAACATCTCTTGCCCAACACACACTCAGAGGCTCCCGGCCTGACAGCTCGGTTAATATCCCGTTAAAGGCAAGTGGACTGATAATTACAACTAAAATTTTACACATAGGAGAGCACATGAATTCATAAATATTAATTAGAAGATTACGAGATATTTTGAAAAAGAGATGGTGGAAAATACCACCCACCTACTACCCACATATTCTGTCATACACAAATATATACACCCCCATGTTAGAATAATAGAGATTAGACCCCTAGGGAATGACTTGGCAAAGTTTTTTACTTCTAAAATGTGGCCAAACTTACTTCTTATTTAACAAATCAGTGTGGCACCTGCAAGGGGAGTGTGGAAGAAAACACTGCACCCCTTGCAATATGAGAAAGATTTGAATATTCCATTTTATCTAAATGTCTAACTAAAAGAAAAAGTTGAGTTATGACTTCATCACTTCAAATAACACAGTCATCATCATCATTGTCTGTTTAACGGAGTGTGGTAGGAAGTATTGTCCACACAACTTTATAGAAAGGTTTGGATTAATTTTATCACAGACTGCAATGTTGGAAACCATTCATTTTTCTCCCTTTTCTATTAATGAAAATATTTCAGGTAGAACTCAAATTCACTGTTCATATGTAACCAATCACAAAGATTAAAAAGGGATGGTTAGTTTTCTTTTGGCTTTGCTTGCCTCTGTCTTTGGCTGTATATCAAATGCTCTCAAGCTCTCAATTTTGCCATCATAATTCTTTAATAATGTGGCTTGTACTATTGATTTCAGTAAACAGACCCTAGGGAGCCTAATAGATTTGAGGGATTTTATGAACAGTAAGAAGGCCCATTTGGTCATGTCCTGCAGAGTAATTAGTGTCCGAGTCAATTTCCTCTGCCTTTGTACATGCTGCATCTACTCTTTGGCTAACACAGGCTTTGGGCAGAAGTAGAATGACCTGATTAAGAACTCAGGTTTTGGAGCCCGGCTACCAAAGTGGAAAACTGACTCCACCTGTGACTGGTGACTTGGGACCTCTTCATTCATTCACTCAAAAATATTAATAAATAATTCCAAATATTTATTGAATACTGACAATCTGCTAGATGTTATTTTAAGTGCTTATGATGCAAAAAAAAAAAAAAAAAAAAAAGAACAAAGCCAATTCCCTGCCCTTCTGCAGTTTATTCTAACAAGAAGAGAGAGACAGAGAGAGACAGAGAGAAGAGAACGAGAGGGAGAGGATGAGAAAGAGTTGTCATAAAAAAGTAACTAAATATGGTATGTTAGAATCTTTTACGTGTGTTGGGGGATAAGATACAGAGTAGAGTGGAAGGATTATAAAGTGAGGGGTTGTCATTTTTAAATAAGGTAGTGGTAATGTGAAGTGGGTAAAAATGTAGCTGCACCATGTCTGTAGAGTTCAAGGAACATCACAGAAGCCCCTTTGGCTAGAATAGACTAAGCTGAGGTCAAATAATAGGGAGGAAGCCAATTAGGGAGAAGGGCAAAGTAAGGGTGCAGATTATATGGTCCTTAGAGGAGGCCATAGGAGTTATACTCTGGGTAATACTGGGAGGGGACTGTGTAGATTTCAGCAGGGGAGTGACATAATCCGACTAATATTGAAAAGAATTATTCTGATTTCTGTGTTAAAAATAGACTGGAGGCCAGTCACAGTGGCTCACACCTGTAATCCTAGTACTCTGCAAAGCCAAGCTGGGAGGATCACTTGAGCTCAGTACTTTGAACTGAGACCCCATCTCTAACAAAAACCAGAAAAATTAGCTAGACGTGGTGGCACCGGCTATAGTCCCAGGTATTCAGGAATCTGTGGCAGGAAGATGGCTTGAGCCCAGGAGTTTGAGATTGTAGTGAGCTATGATGAAATTATGGCACTCTAACCCAGGCGACAGAGAGACACTCTATCTCTAAAAAAAAAAAAACAAAAAAACAATTAGTTTGGAGTGGGTATGTGGGAAGAGTGAAAACACACCAAACTATTTCAAAAACCCAGAGAAATACAACACTGTTTATACTAGGGACAGTGAGACATAATCTGATTCTGAATACATTTTCAAAGTAAAATCAAAAAGGTGGGAATAGAGAGGTAGAAAAGAATCATGGATGACCCCACCTGGGTGGAGCACTCATGTGAAAGAATGGTGCTGCTACCGATAGAAATGAGACAGGCTGTCAGCGGGCGAGTTCAGTTTTGGACACACTGCCCTCCAGCTCAGCGTATAAGATTTCTAAGTGAACATGACAAGGACGGAATTGGATATATCTGTCTAGAGTTTGGAGGAGAAGTGGAGACTAGAGATACACACTTGGGAAACATGGTCATCAAGACAGCTCCAAAGGAGACCATAGAAACATAAAGAGGACAAAAGCCTGAGCCATGCAATGCTCCAACTTCAAGAGGTTAGCAAGGAGGCGGAGTCCGCAAAAGGAGACTAAAGAAAAGACTACATGTAAAGACTGATTTAAATCAGGGGAGGCAGGAGGAAAACCACGAGAGAGGGGAATCCTGGAAGTCAGGAATATGTAAGCAGAAGAGAGTGAATCATTCCCAATGTTGATGAAAATTACATTAAAATAAGAAATGAGAATTAACTGCTGAATTTAGCAACATGAAGGTTATTTGTGACCTTCCAAGGATAATTCAAGTGAAGTAGTAGAGGTGAAAGTCTAATTAGAATTAATTTAAGAGTGAAGGAGCGTCCCTCTGTCCTTCCCTGCCCTCTGCTTTCTGTTCTCTCTCTTTCTCATCTCTTCCCCCACTCCCTTCTCTCTTAACATAAAATAAACTTATACTTTTGTATCCTTAAAAAAAAAAAGAGCAAAAGAGAATAATTGGGGACTGTGGAAATATTAAGTATAAACAGTTATTGTAAAGAGCTTCTGGAAAAAAGTTGAGAAGAAATAGGGTCTTTAGGACGAGTTTTCCAGGCTTCTTTTCTTTTCTGTGTTTTTACAAAGGGAGCGGTAGCAGTGTGTTCGTTGCTAACAAGAGTATTCCAGTAAACAGTAACAATATACAATGTAGGAAAGAAGGGGAGATGCTGGAGTAATATCCCTGAGCAGATGAGAAGGATGAGCGAGGCGAACAGCAGATAACCAGCAAGACTGATTTAAATCAGACTATGGACAGGCATCTTGTAGTAACAAGGGAGAAAGCAGAAAATGAGAATGCAGGTATTGGCAGGTGGTTAAATGTGGAAGCCACAGTCTTGTCTGAGTGTTACAATTTTTTCCTTAGTGCAGTAAAAAAGGTCATCAGAAGGGTTTATGGAAGGTGATGTTGGGGGTCCAACCTGTGCCATACAGGCTACAGGTGGATGACTGGAGGCTTGTTTTACTTATCTGTTGTGTCAGATATCACCAAATATATGCATAGACCTTTTTTTCTTATCAGCTTTCATTAGTGATTGTGTGTTTAGTGTGTGACCCAAGACAACTCTTCTTCTTCCAATGTGTGGCAGAGAAAAAGAGAAAGGTTGGACACCCCTGGGAGGGCATGAGAGTGACAATGCTGGGGGAATACAGTAGGAGTGCCAAGCAGCATTGAAGGAATACTTGAACTCCATAAACGTGAGTTTAAAAAGGAGATTGAACTCAAATTAAACAATAAGAAAAAGTGCAAACAACCCCCTTGATAAGTGGGCAAGAGATTTGAACAGCAACTTCTCTAAGGATGACAGATGAATTGCCAACACACACATGAAAAAATGCTCATCGTCTTTAATCATCATAGAAATGCAAATCAAAACCAGTCTAAGATATCACCCGACTCCAGCAAAATTAGCGCACATCACAAAGTCCAAAAACACCAGGTGCTGTCATGGATGTGAAGAGAAGGGAACACTTCAACACTGCTGGTGGGATTGCAAACTAATACAGCCTTTTTGGAGAGAAGTAGGGACAATCCTCAAAGATCTAAAAATAGAACTTCCATTTGACCCTGCAAACCCATTACTAGGTATCTATCCAGAAGAACAAAAATCATTTTACCTCAAAGACATTTGCACCAGAATGTTTATTGTGGCTCAATTCATAATTGCCAAGTAGTGGAAGCATCCTAAGTGCCCATCAACCCACGAATGGATCAACAAACTGTGGTATGTGTATACCATGGAATGTTATGCAGCCATTAAAAATGAAGACTTTACATCTTTTGCTTTCATCTGCATGGAGTTGAAATACATTCTTCTTAGTAAAGTATACAAGAATGAAAAAATAAATATCCAATGTACTCTTTACTAATATAAAAACAATATGTAAACAATTATATGCTCATAAGATGAATAAAACACAAATATAGTCTCGTATAGGGGTATAGAGAGATGGGAGAGGGACGGGTGGAGGATGATCGGCAGAAGGTGGGACGGCATGTGTAGGATCTCACTTGATGTGAACATTGTGAGGTTGTATAACACGCCGCCTGGGTGAGTGGTTCTTTTACAACTGGAACTTTACCCTGAAGTGAGAACAATGAAACCTAAAAATTTGCACCCTCATCTTAATTTGAAATAAAAAACAAATATACATTGACACCTGATTAAAGATGGTGGCCAAGTAGCAGCTTCTTTGCAGCTGGGCACAGTGAGAGTGGGGAGAGAAGACTCAAGGCATCTCTGGCTGATGGGTTTTGCCCAGAGGCTTCCCTTTGGTGACACAGGAAGTCAGTGAGAGACTTCTGGACCCCACAAGGAGGATAGAAGCAGTGGAAAACTGGCAAGTGGTAGGTGTGTTTGTTTAGTGGGAGGCTGCCTGCAACTGTAACCATAGCAACAGCGAGATTGCAAGCAGGAAAACCCTTACCTGGGGGCTGTTTTGGTTTTTTTGGACTTGGACACTCGATTGAACTGCCTTGGGAGATCTTGGGCCAGTGTGCGATGGCTTTGGGTGTTGTCTGGAGCCCCAGACTGAGCCACTGAGCCAGAAAGGAGCTAATATCGTTCAGCTATGGGCTTGTCTGCATGTTGCAGTGCCAGGATCTACCGGGAGACCTTGGGCAAGTAATCTAGTGACTGAGTTGCCCAAAGGCCAGGATTGAGACACTGGGCAATTGCAGAGATCCAAGTGTTTGGCAGATTAATAGCCGTGGTTCTCAGGGACATGGAGGGAGACTGGAATTGGTGCACTGGATAAGCAAGCAGCCACACCAGGAGAGATCCCAGAGATAAGTGCTTTCCCTGGAAAGCTTTTGCTTGGCCAAGCTTGGCTTGGAGTGTCTTTTGAGTGGGATGAGGAGACATTTGGGCTACCAAGCCTTCAGGGTCTGAGAAATCAGCAGAGGCCTCTAGTCCCCATCTCGTACAGCTGTATCAACATTATCATTAACACCTCATACCTCAGAAAATCACCTGTTGCCTGGTCAATACTTAGCAAGATATATATATACTGTTTGGTTTCTTGGCTTGGGGTTTTTTGTTTTTTTGTTTTTTTGTTTTTTTATTGAATCATAGCTGTTTTTGTTTTTTGTTTTTTTTCTTAATTTCAACATTTTTCCTTGACATTTTTTTTTCTTTTTTTTCACCATTATAGTTTAAATACAATCTTCCATTTTTACCTTCTTTAATAATTAGAATTTCATTTTGCTAGTTTTTCTGCCCCTATTATTTGTTTTCCCCCCCCCCCTAATTTTAACCCATAAGGCTTTTTGCTTGTTTGTTTTGGTTCAATTTATAGTATTTTTGTCTTTCCTCTCTACCTGCTGGAGGTGGGGTATTGTGTCTGAGTTAGCTGGCAAAGAGCTGTTGACCTCAAGAGAATCACCTGACCCAGCACCCCCAGAGGTTTGGGCCATAGTAGCCTACTACACACCTATATTTCTCATGTTTCTTTCTTTCAGTGCCTTTCTTCTTTCTGTCAATATTTCCTTTTACTCACCCCCTTTTCTTTCTCTTATTTTTTTCTTCTTTAAATCTTTTTTCCCTTCTTGCTCTTCAATCTTTTCATCCTTCTGATCTCATACCAAAAGGGTTCATTAAAACTTTAGGCCAGCGGTACAGTAACTTTAAGAGCAAGAAGAAGTGAAAGGAAAAGCAGGGTAAGGAAACAGATACAAGAAAGCACTCATGAAGAAGAATCAGCAGAAAAATCCTGGCAACATGAAATACTAGTCCAGAGTAACCCCTTCTTGGGATCATGAGATAGCTACCATAGAAGATTCCCCCTATAAAGAAATGCTAGAAAAGACAGAAGGGGAATTTAAAATACAGATGATGAAAATAATGAAGGAAATGGCTGAGAAAGTGGAAAAAAGAAAAAACAATGAAAGAAATTGCTGAGAAAGTGGAAAAAAATCAAAAAACAATGAAAGAAATTGCCGAGAAAGTGGATAATAACCAAAAAGAAATTCAAAAACAGAATCAAATAAGAGATGAATGATATGAAGAATATAAAAAAGATATAGCAGAGCTGAAGGAACTGAAGCAGTCAGTTAGGGAACTTAAGGATACAATAGAAAGTATCAACAACAGATTAGATCATGCAGAAGAAAGAATCTCAGAGGTAGAGGATAAAGCTCTTGAGACAACTTAGATAGTTAAAGAGGCCGAAAAGAAGAGAAAGAAAGCAGAACAAATGTTTATGTAAAAAAAAAAAAAAAAAAAAAAAAAAAATTTAAAGAATATTAAAAACAAAATAAAATAAATTCTGGGAGAAAAATAATAAAGAGAAGATCAAAAGAGACAAAGAGTAAAGAAGGGACTGGTTATAATAATTGACCACAAAATGTAAGGTGAGTAAAGAGACAAGAGAGACAGCAAGCAGGTGAAGAGTGAGGTCAATCAACAGAGGACAGTCCTCGTGGGATCATACCACGTTTGAATGACAGTCCTTGTGGGACTGCACCATTTTTGAGTCAGAGTCAGTGCAAAGAGCAGTGAGATGGAAGAGGATGAAAAGGAGATGACGGAGGGTTCCAAATCATGCACACGGGAATGGGCTGTGCAGGTGGGGTGGAGGGCAACACCGTCAGAGAAGATGACTTCAAGGAATAAAGAGCACAGTGTTAAAAGGATCAAGTACATTTTAAAAAACAAGAATTATGACAGGAGTAATATTAGATAGTTCTATTTAGGAAGAAGCTAAAATGATAGGAAAATAAAGGGAATTGCTTTAGGAATTTGAAGATAAAAGAAACAGTATGTGGGGGGGTAATATCACATAATAGTATCAGAGTCAAAGATGGAAATGTTTAGAAAAGAATAATTCGAATGTTTCTAGCATAAAAATGACAAATATTTAAGGTGCTAGATATCTTAAGTATACTGATTTGATCTTTATAAATTATATGAATAAGGCTGGGCACAGTGACTCATCCCTATAATACTAGCATTCTGGGAGACCGAGGCAGGTGGATTCTTGAGCTCAGGAGTTCAAAACTAGCCTGAAGAAGAGTGAAACCCCATCTTTGCTAAAAAACAATTGAAAGTAGAAAACCTAGCCAGGCATTGTGGAAGGCACCTGTAGTCCCTGCTACTCAGGATGCTGAGGCAGGAGGATTGTTTGAGCCCAGAGTTTGAGGTTACTATGAGGTATGATGCCCCAGCACACTACACAGGGTGACAGAGTAGAAGTCTGTCTCCAAAATAAAGAAATAAATAAACTGAATGTATTCAGTTATCACATGTACCCCCAAAGCCATGTGTTCCTATTATGCATTGACTAATTTTTTTTTTTAAGAAAAAAAAGAGGGAGAGTGTTCTGCAAACACCAATGGAGAGCAAAGAGGAATCCCACCCATCTCTAGGCCTGGTAGGGTTATGGGCACGCAAACAACCACCACTAAGGATGCCTGCAGGAAAGGCACATCCTGTGGGAAGGGCCAGTCCCACTCCAGAAAGGAGAGGAGGCAGGCAGGGAAATGGTTGGGATACGGAAAATTTTGTAGATAATGGACTGTGATTTTCACAGGGCATGACGAAAGGATTTCAGAAGGTGAGGAGGAAGGAAAGATGACATAATAGAAGACGTGCAGATGTTTACAAGAATTAGAGCATGGGACACATGGGGGTAATAAGAGAGCCAGGATTCTAGTGATGATGATGACCGTGATGATATTCCACTGAATGAAAGCAGATAGTGTTGTGAAGATGCTGTGGGTGCTGGAGATGGGAATAATGTAATAAGTTTGTACCTACCATCCAAATTTAATCCATTAGATCTGGGTCCACCCCACCACCTCACTGAGACTTCATGTGTGTTTGGGCAATTAAGTTCACAACTCGCCCTAGAAGAGTGCTACATACCTCACTGCTGAATATCACTATGGTCACATTGCAGGTTCTCCCCTGGGCCATCTGGTGACCATAGTGACATTCAGCAATGAGGTATGTAGCACTTTAGTTGTTCAACCTCATAAACTATAACTCTAGAGTTCCTCTCACAAAACATCTCAGCCACCAAATCCAATCTTCTTCACTTCAGTGAGAAACCCTGACATCTATCCAGCGGCAAAAGTTAAAACCTAGAAAATGGGCTTCATTCCTCCTTATTTAGCTGTACCTTCCTCCAGTGCTTATTAAGTCCTGTTAGTCTCCAAACTATCTTGCAACTGTCCACTCTCTGGAAGATTCTCTGTTTCTACCTTACCCCTGCCCCCATTATCTCTTTGTCACCTAAGTGCCCCATAACTTGTCTCCCCATATCTATTCTTGTTTTCCTCGGATATGTACCAAGTCAGTACCAAAATGAACTTTTTAAATATAAGTCAAACCATATCTCTTTCTTGCTTGAAACTACTGAAAATAATCATTCCAGATGAAAAAGACAGTTTCATTTACTTTTAATTTATTTCTGTGAGGAAAGTTGAAAAGGTCTTTTAATCATGGCATTAAACCTAAGTGCTATAAAGAATAACTGGACACATTTGTCTGTTTGAAATCAAACCCTGGGAAACAAAATATCAAACTGGGATATTTACTGATATATTTGCTACTATATCATCAGACATAACTTCCTTAATTACAAATGAATCATTTCACAAGGAACTGAGATAAATCAATAATGAAAAGAATTCTCCAATAGAAAAAATGGTTAAAAGATATGAATAAGTCCCAAAAGTCCAAATAGAAAAAAAAATTACAAACATAAGAAACACAGCCCTAAGTACTTCATTTCACAAGGCACTGAGATACTTTTATTTATTTGTCCAATAGGTAAAAATAAAAACACTATTGTGGAGAGGGTAGAAAAACAGGCATTCTCATACACCTGGAGGGAGCAACTTTCAATGAACTCATTCTGAAACAACAAGTGAGCATTATCCTTAAAAGTATAAAAACACATAACAATATCAGTCAATGATAACACTCACAAAATTGTGTCAAGATTTAGGTTCAAAGATGTGACACCATTTTTTTGTTATAACAAAACAGATCAATAAAATAAAATAAATCAATACAAACAACTAAATGCTACACAACTTACAAAAATAGAAAAAAAATGACCTTATAAATAACAATCAAAATTGCTTTAAGTTATCTTCATTGAGAAAACTGAGGAACCTTTATTCTGAGATTGTGATCCAGGCTTCTTGCCATGACCTCGATCTTGAACCTACAAGACCTTGACCTTTTCTAGCACTCTTTATCCTTCTTCTCTGCTACTAAACAACATCCTCACTGCATTCTTTCAGTCTCTCAAACACATGCATGCCATAGCATTAGGGCAGAGGTCCTCAAACTTTTTAAACAAGGAGCCAGTTCACTGTCCCTCAGACCATTGGTGGGCCGGACTATAGTTTAAAAAAAAACAACTATGAACAAATTCCTATGCACACTGCACATATCTTATTTTGAAGTAAAAAAACAAAATGGGAACAAATACAATATTAAAAATGAAGAACAAATAAAGTTAAATCAACAAACTTACCAGTATTTCAATGGGAACTATGGGCCTGCTTTTGGCTAATGAGATGGTCAATGTCCAGTTCCGTATTTGTCACTGCTAGTCATAACAAGTGAGGCAAGTGTGCATCAGTGAGTCTAGATTTGGTTGGAGATTTCAGATGTTTCATTCTGGAAAAAGTCTGTTCACAGACATAAGTGCTGCCAAAGATG
>CAUYRH010119164.1:0-30972 GCA_963574655.1 Perodicticus potto
CCGGCCCCATATACTGAGGGTGGAAGGTTCGAAACTAGCCCCGGCCAAACTGCAACAACAACAAAAAATAGCCGGGCGTTGTGGCAGGTGCCTGTAGTCCCAGCTACTTGGGAGGCTGAGGCAAGAGAATCGCCTAAGCCCAGGAGTTGGAGGTTGCTGTGAGCTGTGTGACGCCACGGCACTCTACCGAGAGCCATAGAGTAAGACTCTGTCTCTACAAAAAAAAAAAAAAAATTACATTAAAATATTTATCTTGATTACTCAGTTAGCATATCCTCTTAAATTTTGGGTGCAAGGTGAATGCCTCACCCCTCACCCTAATCCTGGCCCTAGGTCTGGGGGAGCCTCCTGGCCCTCCCTGTGTCCCTGTCTGCCCAGCCTGTGGGCCGGACCATTCCTGATCTCTCCAGACACTGTGTGGCGAGTTGTATGGACGAATGATTCAGTTAGCTTTCTCTAAAATGTAGTGGCTTAAGATAGCAATTTATCAGTGAACTTCACAATTATGTGGATCCACAATGGCCGCCAGGCTCAGATGGGTGGTCCTTCTACTGGGCTTGGCTAGACTCAGTCGCACGTCTGTGGGCAGAGTGTGGGCAGTGGCTGTTGGCTGGGCCCTGGCTGTCCTGAAGTGAGGCCACTCAGCCTCCAGCAAGCCGGCGGGGGCTTGTCCACAGGTGGCTTCAGGGTCCCATGGCGCTGACACAGGTCAGGCCCGAGTGCAATTCGAGCCTCTACTTGCATCATTTTACTGTTCTCCCATTGGGAAAAGCAGATCACAGGTCCAAGGCCCAAGTCTGGGGGTGGGAGGGACAAGGACACAGAGCAGCTGAAGGATCAAGGGGAAGTACGGCAACAATGTACACATGGATGTTTAGAATTTACTCTTCAGAGCTAAATATTTCAGAGCGGTTTTTCCCCTGTGGTAGAACTGCCTCATGTAAATTCAATTAAACAGATATGTCCTTCGGGGCTGCTTTGTGTTGGGGTGTGGGGACATGGGCCTGTTTTCCCTCATTCATCTCCTAAGGAAAATTCCCGGCCTTTGCAGATGCCACAGGCCAGGCCAGGGCACCGGCCTCAGATTGAAGCATCAGGCAGATTTCCAGGAGGTGGTTACACAATTAGGAAAAAGCCAGGCCCACAGAGACCTCTCCAGAGTCATCTTCTTATGGTGTCAAGTGGAGCCTGGAGGCAGAAGGGTCTCAGAGGAGTAGACTAGAGAAATACGAAATCCAGGACAGAAATAAGAAACCCAGGGGCTCGAGAAAGAAGGGAGGTCGGTGTGGGTGCAGGAAAGTTTCTAGGGAGGAGGAAGAGGACCCCGGGTGCAGACTCTGGAACCAGGGAGAAAAGCAGGGCATGGCAGGTGGTCACCATGGTCAGGCTGTGGAGGAGACAGAGCAGACAGATGCCAGAGGCCACATCTCAGAGAAGTTTCCTTAGAGCACTGGCCAGAGGTCAGGCTGCAGCTGAGCAGTGAGCTGGATGCCAAGGGCAGTGAGGACAGGGGGGCGTCCTGGAGAGTGAGGTGCAAGTTGATGGCATGAGCTCTGAGTGGGAGGCCACCATGGTCTTGAGAAATGTTGGGGAGCATGGATTCCTCCAAGTCCCCCTCTGGCACCTGGCAGGAGGCAGGGGTGTGCCAGGGCCAGCTGGGACCAGCTCAAAAGAGCTGATGACTACATTTTCAAGAATTCTTTGAGATAATTTTATACATAAATTACCAAAACTTATATGTAAATACTCAAACTTATCCCTTCCTAGTTCTTTTACTGTGTTTATTAGTGTCTATTCTGGAGGTCATTTGCATATCGTAGCTGTAGGGTGGAAATGAAGACCCCTGTGTATCTCTTCCCAACTCTTGTGTTCAGTGGTATCATTTTGATAGCTTGAAGCTGGCCGTGGTGAGAGTTTTTACACCACAGCAATTAGCAAACACTACAAACCAAACCTTTATTTCACCCAGAAAGCCAGTTGTTAAACATTTGCCAGCACCCCACTGTGGCGGGAACAATGTGAGATGGTGTGGCCTTGGAGGCAGGATGCTAGCTGGACTAGGGACTGCCCGGGAAAGCTGGAAGGATCCGGGCAGTGTGTGACCCCTAGAATGGCAAAGCCAAGGTGGTACATGCAGCAGACAGGCGGTGGCTGCCTCTGCCCACATCTACACACCCTCAGCTCTCTGGTGCTGGCCCAGAGCACTAGATCAGGTCATCTCCCAGGATCTAGCTGGAGACTCTCGCCTGAGTTCTGTGATAACTGAGGTTTTCATCGGTTGCCCTGGGGGTTCCTTGGACACCTTGCTGTTGGCACACTGCCACTGTTTGTGCTTGCACTGTCCCTCCAGGATTCTCGGAGGCATTTGCCCTGAATGCTCCCAGGTGTGGAGCTGCTTTTGATTTCTCGTCATCAGTGATGAGTCACCACTTCCTGGGAGTGCAGTGTTCACTAGACATCCAGCTGGACTCCCAGGACCTTGTGGTGTGGTTCTTATACAGCCGAGGGCGTGGAACATGGCCTAGGCTGAAAGGGAGATAAGTGGGGCCCCCTCTCAGACTAGCAGGTCCCTAAGCTGTGACAGACCTGGCCTGACTCAGGCAGCAGCATCTCCCAGGTGGCAGGTCCCAGTGATTTATGGGTCCAGAGGAGCAGGCCTGGGAAGCCAGGTTTATTGGTGGAAGGTGGGGTTAGAGCCTGGATAAATATCTGAGCCAAAGACGAGAAGAGTGGGGGTGAGCAGGGCTGAGATATGAAGTCAGGGGCCAACAGCACTGCTCCAGACCAAAGGCCAGTCTTTAAGGGCCACACCAGCTGAGCAGTGTGATAAGAGAGCCTCATGGCTTAGGAAGGGGCAAGTGAACTGGCATCAGGATCCCTACCCAACTGATGCTGTGTGGCAGCCCCGTGTAGGGGCCCAGGATAAGGGCCAGTTTCTGCGCACAGAGCACCTTACACAGTCTCAAGTGGCCCCAGGCAGTGCAGGGCAGAGGCTAGGGCAGTGTTGGGCATGGGCAGACAGTGGGGAGCATGCCCAGGGCAGGGAGTCAACACTGCAAGAAGACCCCCAGCAGTAGCCAGGAATCCGCAAAGGGCGTGGAGTTGTGGTCAGGCAGAAAAACGCAAAACTGGCTCGGTGCCTATAGCTCAGCAGGTAGGGTGCCAGCCACATACACGGGAGCTGGTGAGTTAGAACCCAGCCCAGGCCTGCCAAACAACAATGACAACTACAACCAAAAAACAGCTGGGCGTTGTGGCGGGCGCCTGTAGTCCCAGCTACTTGGGAGGCGGTGGCAAGAGAATCGCCTAAGCCTCAGAGTTGGAGGTTGCTGTGAGCTGTGACACCACAGCATTCTACTGAGGACGACATAGTGAGATTCTGTCTCAAAAAAAGAAAAGAAAAGAAAAACGCAAAACTAGCCAAAAGAGAGAAAGGTTCCGAGCTTTTTGCCGGGGACCCTGGAAATAGTAAGGGTCAGGAATTTGGTTCTCTGAATGGCTATGCGGCTGTATCACTCATACTTCAGGGGCAGGGGGGCTGGGGTGCTAGGAGATCCCACAATGAGTGTCCCCATCACAGCAAGGAAGGCAGAACCAGGCAGGGCCACCCCCTCCCTCCACCCACCAGAGGTGAGAGAGGCCGAGCAATGGAGAGGGGAAGGATGGAGGAAGGGGCCATTCTCAGCATGAAGACTCCAAGGAGGTTAGGAGTAGAGCAGGCAAAGGGGGCTGCCACCAATATGGCATTTCTGGAGGCCACAGAGGAGGTCACATTGAGACAACGAGTGGAGAGTGGCCTTATACACCACCTGGAAGATGGGCTAAGGCATCGGGGTCCCATGGTGTTCTCCTGGGATTCCTGAGTGGTGAACAGTGGGGTGCTACTGGGCTGACCTTCCTCCAGTTGGGGGGGCCTCTCCCCTCCCCACCTCCATTCTCACCAGGTGGTCCAAAAGGGAGTACCTAGCTTAGGGTAGGTAGGGGAGATTGGCTGGGGCCACACCAATCAGATCCTGCCCTGGGGGATTGGACAGGAGTAGGGGGAGGGTGGCACATTCCCTCCCCATGGCAAAGCTGAGATGATCACTGGCGGCAGCCACACCCACATCTCTGAAGGAGCCGTAGGGAAGGAGGAAAGAGCCACCTTCAAGAAGAGGCAGAGGGGCATTACCAGGTGGCACCTCTGGTTGCAAGTGTTTCCAGCAATACCCAGTCTAGTTCTGCTTGAGTGAGCCAATAAATCCCTGCCTCATATTTTAAATATTTCAGGTTGGGTGTCCCTTCCTAGCAACTAAAAGGTTGTAACTAAAACACCAACCCCAGTCACTCAGACTTGGGATTGCTCCTCAAGTTCCACATGCAACATTGTCCTGCCATCTCCTTCCAAAGCACCTTAAATCACAGAGTCTAGACTCGGCGCCTGTGGCTCAAGCGGCTAAGGTGCCAGCCACGTACACCTGAGCTGGCGGGTTCGCATCCAGCCCGGGGCCGCCAAACAACAATGACGGCTGCAACCAAAAAATGGCCGGGCATTGCGGCGGGTGCCTGTAGTCCCAGCTACTTGGGAGGCGGAGGCAGAAGACTCGCTTGAGCCCAGGAGTTGGAGGTTGCTGTGAGCTGTGATGCCAGAGGCTCTGTCTCAAAAAAAAAAAAAAATGATAGAGTCTATAACGCTAGTTCATCACTTAGCCAACCGCATGCACGCACGCACACACACACAGTCTACCCTACCCCCAGGAAGTTTGGGAGGACACAGTGGCTCAGGTCCTTACAGGGAAACTGTCATCTAGCGGGGTCCCTCTGATGCTTTAGCAGCAAACGCTTCTTTTTACAAAGTTCAAGACCATCCCATCCTTCATTCTAACGTTTCCACCTTTGTTTTAATGTCAAGATAGTGCTCCCTCAGTGCTGTGTATGAATGCAAGACTACGAAGGCACAAAAGAGGTGACCATGTGGCCTGTGGTTGGGGAACCTAGCAAGGGAATGACGGTCGGACAGACATTGATAGCGGCAGTGCCCAGCTCGAGGTCGATTCTGTTCTTGGCTCAGCTGGTGAATGAGACCCAGTATGTGAGGATTTTAAGGTCACCGTAAGACACAGGAGGCAGCAGACCAAACACACTGGACCTCCAAGGTTAAGATCATTGTATTTGTCAGATAAAACTTCTCAAAACTCAATCCAGCCCAGGGATGAAATAGACCACTAGTGTTTTCCTGCTCAGTGGTTTGGCTAATGGGAAAATTCACAGCTGGAATGTGACCAGTGGCCGAAGGTGGGGACAGGCAGGCACTGAAATGCTGAAGTTTGTGGCCCACAAGGGGCAGCTCTGGCCTCACAGCACTGTCTCTGGGCCCAGGCCCTCACAGCTGGCCACACTGGCCTGTCCCTCTGCCCTCACCCACACCCCACTTGGTCTGTGGGGGTCAGACACTAAAGCAGATCCCTGAACCAAGCAGACACAGCATAGAACTCATAGCCTCGCAGGGCCATCAAGACACAGCAAGAGCTGGAGCCTGTCACTGATAAGACAAGCCTTGGTTCTCTCTCTGAGGCCTGTCCCCACACGTCTGCACTCTCTTCTTTTTTTTTTCTTTTTTTTGAGACAGAGCCTCAAGCTGTCACCCTGGATAGAGTGATGTGACATCACAGCTCACAGCAACCTCCAATTCCTGGGCTCAAGCGAGTCTCCGGCCTCCGCCTCCCAAGTAGCTGGGACTACAGGCACCTGCCACAACGCCCGGCCATTTTTTGGTTGCAGCTGTCATTGTTGTTTGGCGGCCCCGGGCTGGATTCGAACCCGCCAGCTCAGGTGTACGTGGCTGGTGCCTTAGCCCATTGAGCCACAGGTGCCGAGCCCGCACTCTCTTCTGTTTCATGGGGCTCCTAGGGCCTCAGCAGCAAACCTAGCTTCGGGTTTTTTGGGTTTTTTTTGAGACAGAGCCTCAAGCTGTCACCCTGGGTAGAGTGCTGTGGCATCACAGCTCACAGCAACCTCCAATTCCTGGGCTCAAGCGAGTCTCCTGCCTCCGCCTCCCAAATAGCTGGGACTACAGGCGCCCGCCACAACGCCCAGCCATTTCTTGGTTGCAGCCGTCATTGTTCTTTGGCAGGTCTGGGCTGGATTCAAACCCGCCAGCTCAGGTGTACGTGGCTGGCGCCTCAGCCTGTTGAGCCACAGGCACCGAGCCTAGCTTTGGGTTTTTCCTTTGGTTGATTCTCCTATATCCATCATCAGTGGCCACCCCCATACCTGCTGTCGCCTCCCATGTTAAGGAAAGATCCTCACCCCACTCTCCAGAATCTTGGGTCCTCTGGCTCCGAAAACACCCCTAACACTCCTACTCCTCAACCCATCAATGGCCCTCTTCCCACTAGCTCCCCTCTCTAGTGTTACTGGGGACCTCCCAGCTCGGTTCCAGCCAGATGGCAGTGTGGGGAGAGGAGACAAGAGCATGGGGGCTCCACCCAGCAACAAAAGGGGCTGAGCAGAGACGGGGAGAGGACTAAGCCTCTGTTTTTCCTTCTGTCCTGGTGCCACGGGCTCCGTAAATTCTCAGAAGCAAGTGGCATCATGGGTCTGAACCCAGCCTGACATCAATATGATTTCAGCACCAAATCCAAAGAGCAATTCAGAATTTTGGTCCATGACTAGACTGAAATGGCCTGAGACCCAGTCTGAGAGGGGAAGCTTCCAGCTGGGGATGAATGGCAAAGAAGGAATGATTCCAGCCGCATCTGCCCGCCCTGTTTCACATGGGAGAGGGGGCAGGGTGCGGAGAGGTGCTGCCACTCAGAAGTAGGGTGCAGGGAACCAGAGACATGGCTTTCCTGGCCCAGTGGCTTCTACTCTGGAAGTGGGCAAGTCCCCCCTCCAGTGTCAGGGGCCTCAGTGCCCACAGGGAGCTTCCTTGGTCAAGCAGGACCAGGTATGGGGTTTCACCCTCCCAAAGCAGGCTTAGCTCACAGGGGGCAGGAAGATTGGCAACAGGGCTCCTCCCCCAGCTGGTCCAGACCCTGGGAGCATCCTTCCACCCTCTGTGCAGCCAAGGGCCTGAGTGGGGCCGCCGGCACCCCCACACCTTCCCCTGCACACGCAATACTGTGTGCCTGCTGGCCACAAACACTTTTACTTCTGTTGGCAATGCCAGAGTGGCCAAGGGCCACCCCCAGCCTCTGTCACACCTGCTCATCTCTCACGGTCTTCCCCTGGTACCTTTCACCTCCCGGCATCTCTCACCTTCCAGCAGCCGAAAGCAGCATATTGTTACCTATCCCTGGGGCCAATGGCTGCCCCTGGCAGAGCAGCCGGGTGTGTTTGCCCTGAGAACTTTAACTAGGTCTCCCAGGGGGGGAGGGGCTGGCCCCCTGCAGTGTTACCATATTGTGTGTCTGCACCCTCACTTCTGAGCAGAGAATCCCTATTTCTGAGTTTCTGCTCTGTGCTGGACCAGGTGCCGCGGCGGGTTGGCAGCAGCGCAAGGCCCCTGCGCTCGAGGGGAGGGAAGGAAACCCTACGACCAGGCCACAGAGGGCCTGGAGGTGGGGGCCAAGCTGAGACCAGTATGGGCCTCAGGTGAGGCAGGGTCGAGTTTCTCCTGGCTCCAACCCCCGGCCCCACCTCCCCAGCCCATGTCCTCCACCCCCATGTGCCTTGGTCTCTGCCTGCTCCTCCCCACCCTCCTCTGCTGGGACCTCAGCTCCCCAGGAGGCCTTTGCTACCTGCACCCTGCCCCCAGCTTGCCCAGGTCTTCCTCGTTCCTGTCCGGGCATGGACTTGCTGTGTGGTCCTTGCTGGGGAGCTCTAAAAGGGCCCATGAGTCCTGTTGGGCCTGACACCTGCTCAAACTTTTTTTTGTTGTTGTTGAGACAGAGTTTCGTTATGTCACCCTTATAGAGTGCCCTGATGTCAAGCTCTTAGGCTCAGGCGATTCTCTTGCCTCAGCCTCCCAAGTAAAACTGGGACCACAGGCACCTGCCACAACGCCCAGCTATTTTTTGGTTGCAGTTGTCATTGTTGTTTAGCAGGCGTGGGCCGGGCTCGAACTGGCTAGCCTCAGTGCATGTGGCTGGCACCCTACTCACTGAGCTATGGGCACTGAGCCTCACCTGCTCAAATTTGCATGAGTGTGCATCACCTGGGCAGGGTCAAGGGGACCTGGGCACTGGCATCTCCAAGGGGGTGATGGCAATGCTACCTGGCCACATGTTGCAGACCAGGGCTTAGGTCTTTTTTTTTTTGAGACAGAGTCTCAAGCTTTTTGCTGGGTAGAGTGCCATGGCATCACAGCTCATAGCAACCTCCAACTCTTGGGCTCAAGTGATCCTCTTGCCTCAGTTTTTCTATTTTTAGTAGAGACGAGGTCTCACTTTTGCTCAGGCTGGTCTTGAACTCATGAGCTCAAGAAATCCACCCACCTCAGTCTCCCAGAGTGCTAGGATTACAAGCGTGAGCCACCGCGCCCGGCTTAGGGCTCAGGTCTTAACATAGGGGTTCTCGTCCTGAGCTCCCCACTCTCTGGAGTCACCCTTGGCTATAGCCCTGCTAGGCCTAGATGTCTCCTTGGCAAACCATAAACTCTCCCAGGGAAGCACATGTGTCCTAGTCATCTTATTTTTTAAGCAGCTTGATTGAGGTATAACTGATAGCAATCAACTCACTGTGTTTAGGGCATACATACAAAGTGATAAATTCTGACTTATGTAAACACCTATGAGTTCATCATTACAATAAACATAGGGAACAGCACTCTCACCCCTTCTTTCCACCTCACCCCAGCTCTATCATCTTTCTGTCATGATAGAGTAGCATTTTTTAGAATTCTATACATATAACATAATCACACAGTAGATCTAGCTTCTTTCTTTCAGAATAATTATTTCTAGAGTCATCCCCATTGTGGCATGTACTGGTAATTTAGTCATTTTTGTTAGTGTTAGTATTCCATTGTACAGATGTGCCACCACTGGCATATTTGGCTGCTAGGAACATTCCTGTGCACGTCTTTGTGTGAACATACATTTTGTTTCTCTTTGGTAAATCCTTAGGAGTACAATGGCTGGATCCTGTGGTAAGTATGTGTTTAACTCTTAGAGAAACTGCCCATCTGCCTTCCAAAGTTGTACAGTTTACATTCCCACCAGCAGCAGCATGTGGGAGTTCCAATTGCCCCACATCCTCATCAACACTTGTTACGTTCATCTTTTTAATTCAGATCCTCTAATAAATGTGTAGTGGTTTGTTTTTTTTTTTTTTTTTTTGTAGAGACAGAGTCTCACTTTATCGTCCTCGGTAGAGTGCCGTGGTGTCACACAGCTCATAGCAACTTCCAACTCTTGGGCTTAGGAGATTCTCTTACCTCAGCCTCCCGAGTAGCTGGGACTACAGGGGCCCACCACAACTCCCAGCTATTTTTCTGTTTTGCTGTTCGACTGAGGCCGGGTTTGAACACGCCATCTTCAGTATATGGGGCCGGCACCCTACTTGATGAACCATAGGTGCCGCCCTTTCACTGTGGTTTTAATTCACATTTTTCTAATGACTAATGATTTGGGCATCTTTTCAGATATTTGCCATCCATACATTTTCTGTGGTAAGATGACCATTCAAATCTTGTGTTCATTTTTTTCAAAGGGTTATTTTCTTTCTTTCTTTCTTTTTTTTTTTTTTTTGGTAGAGACAGAGTCTTACTTTATTGCTCTCGATAGAGTACCATGTCACACTGCTCACAACAACCTCCAATTCCTGGGCTTAGGCAATTCTCTTGCCTCAGCCTCCCGAGTAGCTTGGACTACAGACGCCCACCACAACGCCCAGCTATTTTTTTGTTGCAGTTCGGCTGGGGCTGGGTTTGAACCCACCGCCCTCGGTATATGGGGTCGGTGCCCTACCCACTGAGCCACAGGTGCTGCCCAGGGTTGTTTTCTTATTATCACACTTGAGAATTATTTATATATTTTTGATATGAGTCCTTTATTAGACATGTGTTTTGCAAATAGTTTCTCCCTATTTATGGCTATCTTTTCATTCCTTTTCAAATGTTTTTCAAAGAGCAGAAGTTCTTAATCTTGATGAAGTTGAGTTTATCAGTTTTTTCTCATTTATGAATCATGCTTTTGGTGTCACATCTAAGAAATGTCCATTTCGTTTCTTTTTTTTTTTTTTTTGAGACAAAGTCTCATTCTGTTGCCTGAGGCTAGAGTGAAGAGGCATCAGCCTAGTTCAAACCTCAAACTTCTGGGTTCAAGCAGTCCTCCTGCCTCAGCCTCCCACGTAGCTGGGATTACAGGTGCCCACCACAATGCCCAGCTAATTTTTCTATTTTTATTTTATTTTTTTATTTTTATTTTTTTGTTATTGTTGCAGTTCACCCAGGGCTGGGTTTGAACCTACCACCTTCGGTATATGGGGCCGGTGCCTTACTGACTGAGCCACAGGTGCCGCCCAATTTTTCTTTTTTTTTCTTTTTTTGTAGAGACAGAGTTTCACTTTATCGCCCTTGGTAGAGTGCCGAGGCGTCACATAGCTCACAGCAACCTCCAACTCCTGGGCTTAGGCGATTCTCTTGCCTCAGCCTCCCAAGTAGCTGGGACTACAGGTGCCCGCCACAACACCCGGCTAGTTTTCTGTTTTGCAGGTCGGCCGAGGCCAGGTTTGAACCCGCCACCTTCGGTATATGAGGCCAGCACCCTACTCGATGAGCCACAGACGCCACCCCCAATTTTTCTATTTTTAATAGAGACATTATGGTCTTGCTCTTGCTCAGGCTGGTCTCAAACTCCTGAGCTCAAGAGATCCTCCCACCGCGGCCTCCCAGAGTGCTAGGATTACAGGTGTGAGTGAGCCACCTTGCCCAGCCCAGGAATGCTCATTTCTCTTCCAGCACCTGGCACTAGACCTATGTCCCCTTGTTGCTCAATCGGTGCTCCTGAAAGGCACAGGGCCTAGATGTGGGAAGACTAGAGAGTGGGGACTGTGAAAAGCTGATGATGCCTTGAGATTTCCCAGGGGAGGTGGAGGGGCAGGTACAGCTGTGGGATGCAAGGCTGGGGAGGGGCACCGTTGGCATCAGGATGCCGATGCCACTCTGCTGCCAAGGGCATGTCTCTCCCTTCCTTTCTCCCCCCACCCGTCTCCTCCCCCGTCCCTGCTTCCTTCCTTCTTCCTCCTTGTTTCTCTCCCCTATTGGTGAACCGGCTTCACATCTCCTTTGTGAACTCTCCGTCCCATTTCTCCCCTGGGGTCTTCTTGTTTTTCTGTCTGGGGACCTCTTCACTCAGTGAAGACATCAGCCTTTTCTGGCCTGTGGTGCTATGAGTCTTCCTCTGAATCATGATTTTCTGTCTGTTGATGCTGCCAACCTTTGCATGCTTTGACCACGCCACCATAGTGGGCTCTCAGACCAGTCACTTCTCCCGGCTCCCAGGCCTTGGCTCTCTCCCCAGTGACCTCAGACTTGCTGTAGGGGAGGGTATATCCATCTTGGTGAAGAAGGGACAGATCTGGGTCTTCTAGAAGAACTACCTCAAACTTTCAATGGCTCCCAGAGGGCTCATCCCCCTCCACAGCCTTTGCCGTGCTCAGGCCTGTGTGGTGGTGGCTGGACAAAGAGCTGCCTCCGGTGCTGGGTACCGCTGTGCCCTCCCCAGCCATGAGGCCAGGCTGTTTGTGGGAGACAGAGAGGGAGACAGATCACAATAACAGCATCACTCTGGAATCTTTAGTTGTTGACAAAAACCACAAATGAAAAATTATTGACTCCTGGAACCAAACCAGGGGAGGCAGGTGGCACCAGTTCCTGGGGCTATGTTAGCTATTAGGCTCCTGGTGCTGCTGTAACAAATTGCCACAAACACGGTGGCTGAAAACAGCACACATTTATCATCTTACAGTTTCTGCAGGTAAGAAGTTTGGGTTGGGCTCGACGCCTGTGGCTCAACGGGCTAAGGCTCCAGCCACATACACCTGAGCTGGCGGGTTCGAATCCAGCCCGGGCCGCCAAACAACAATGACGGCTGCAACCAAAAAATGGCCGGGCATTGTGGCGGGCACCTGTAGTCCCAGCTACTTAGGAGGCAGAGGCAGGAGACTCGCTTGAGCCCAGGAATTGGAGGTTGCTGTGAGCTGTGATGACACAGCACTCTATCCAGGGTGACAGCTTGAGGCTCTGTCTCAAAAAAAAAGAAGTCTGGGTTGGCTTGGCTGGTTCTCTGCTCAGGATTTTATAAGGTGTCGGCCAGCTGGGCCCTTACTGGGCGTCCCAGGGAGACCCTGGTCCCAGGCTCTTCCAGGTGCTGGCAGAATGCAGTTCCTTGAGGTTGGAGGACTAAGGTGCCTGATTCCTTGCTGGTGTCAGCTGAGGGCTGCCCTTGGCTCTCTACATTTCGGAACCAATAAAGGCAGTCAAAGCCCTCTCATGCCCAAAATCTCTCTGGCTTTCTCTTTGGGAGCATGTCTTCTGCCTTCAGCCAGAAAAAGTTCCTTGCCTTTCAGGGCTCATGTGATTAGATTGCACCCACTTGGATAATTCAGAATCATCATCCAATTTCAATGGTTGTGACCTGAATTACATGGGCAAAGGCACTTCTGCCCTGAGGCTCCAGGGATGAGGGTGTGCACACCTTTAAGGAAAGGGCATTAATGTGCCCACTGCAGGGCCTCTGAAACCAGGATTCCAGCCCTGTTCAGACTCCTGTTTCTCTGTTTTGCTTTTCGTCGTTTTGTTCTCCCCTCCTGCAGTGTGGGGCCCCAGGGTGCATGTGGCAAAGCATTTCCCTAATACATTCAGTAGCACCCATGACAGCCTGATGATCAGAGACCAGTTCCCTTTGAAAATCCCCAGGAAAGGCCCTGACTGGTCTGGCTCAGGCCACAGGCCCATGTCTTTGAGGCAGGAGAGGTGTAAGTTCCTCTAAGTGGCCCAGCCTGGTCAAGAGGCCACCCCAGAGGCTAGTGAGGTCTCCACTAAAAGAAGGGGAGGGGTGCTGGGTATAAAACCCAGAACTGATGTTGTGATCATCACTTGTGATACCCCCATATGGATTCACCTGTGGGGCCTGGGCTACAGGTGCCCACAAGATCTCATTATTAATCCCACTCTAGGCTGGGCGTGGTGGCTCATACCTGTGATCCCAGCACTCTGGGAGGTGAGGCAGGTGGATCGCCTGAGCTCAGGAGTTAGAGACCAGCCTTAGCAAGAGTGAGAACCCCTCTCTAGAAATAGTCAGGTGTTGTGGTGGCCACCTATAGTCATAGCTACTTTGGAGGCTGAGGCAAAAGAATCGCTTGAACTCGGGCAGTGCCTGTAGCTCAGTGAGCAGGGCACCAGCCCCATATACCAAGGGTGGCAGGTTCAAACCCGGCCCCGGCCAAAATGCAACAAAAAAACAGCTGGACATTGTGGCAGGCGCCTGTAGTCCCGGCTACTCCTGGAGGCTGAGGCAAGAGAATCTCCTAAGCCCAGGAGTTGGAGGTTGCTGTGAGCTGTGTGACAGCACGGCACTCTACCCAGGGCGATAAAGTGAGACTCTGTCTCAACAAAAAAAAAAAAAAAAAAAAAAAAGAATCACTTGAACTCAAGAGTTTGAGGTTGCTGTGAGCTATGATGCCACAGCACCCTACCGAGGGTGACAAAATGAGACTCTGTCTCAAAAACAAAAATCCCATTTCTAGGATGCCAGGTCCCAGCCCCACCACCCTCCAGCTGGCTAACCTTTCCCTGAGCCTTAGTTTTCTCTTCTGTAAAATGGGACTAATAATAACTTGTGTCTGGCCAGGCGAGTTTGGGTCACTGGGGAAGCAGCATGTGTGAGGGGGAATGTGTGTGAGGACACCTTTCACCAGGACCTGGGGTGGACTTCTGGGAATTACTCCTGGGTTCCTCCTGCTCTCTAGCCCACACCTCAGTGGACTCGCGGTCCAGGCAGCAGGACCATGGGCAGAGAGCTATCCAGCAGGCATAGCGGCAGCAGGGCTGCCCAGAACGCACCTGGGCAGAGTCTGGGCCGTGAAAAGGCAGCCATTCAGGGTTGGCTTGGACAGGGGCCGGGTGACGAGAGACAGGGAGCCCTGTGCTCTGGAGAGGAGGAGGCCTCTGAGCGGCCTTAGCCTGGCCAGCCTGGGAGGGTAGGCAGCTCACCAGGGAGGGGAGGTGCCAGAGAGGGAAGACTAGGCTAGTGTTTGAGGCCAAGGGGCTGAAAGGAGGCTGTGTGTACCCGTGCCGGCCGCCTGGCGGGCGGGATGTGAGTCATTGGTGGCCTGGAGGGAGGGTGCAGTCTGAGCCCAGCTGTCCAGGATGAGGGGCACTGTGCCCACCCTCGCTTCAATGTCTGGTAGTGTGAGTTTGAACCGGTATACTGGGGGTGGGGCTGGGGCTTTGCCGACCCACTCGGGCTGCCCAAGGCTGCCTGGGGCGGGCACACCCTGTCATCCTCCCAATATGGCCGAGGCAAGGCTGCCCCTCCTCCCTGCCAGGGCCTCCTCCAGGAGGCTAATAATAATTCATTCCCTCAGTAGTTCAGCAGGCCGGCCTCAGTGCCACTGTCGAGCTGCCACCCAGGAAACAGGAAGCCCTGTCCCTGCTCTCAGTTGTGCCCAGTGTGCGGGGCAGATGGAGGAGGCACAGACAGGACTGATGCCGGCCAAGGAAGGAGCCATTTGAGATGGGTTTTAAAAGACGAGCAGGCGTTCACTTGGTCCACACAGAGGAGTGGGGGAAGCACATTTTAGAAGGAAGCCGGGATCGGGGTGAAGGGGAGACAGCCAGGGTTGCTGGTGAGGGGGTGGTGGTGCTCTGTGGCTGCGGGCAGGGTTGAGGGGTTACAGACTTCAGGCCCTGGGAAGATCAGAAAAGGCTGCTCATGGACGTAAGAGGGACTTGCCTGGGCCTGAGCTCACTCCCAAGGGCCTGCCGGCTGGGGTTTCACTGGCAGCAGATGAGCTGCCCCTGGGAAAGGGATCGTGCAGATGAGCTGGTTGAGAGAAGCCCCTCCCACCTGGGAAAGGGACTTTGTGTGTGTGTGTGTGTCTGGATGTGTGTGCCGTGTATGAGTGTGCATGGATGAGGTCATGTGTCTCCGTGCATGCTCCTGTATGTGTCTGTATATCTGACCTCTGTGTACAGGTGGCATTTGTTTTTGTTTTTTGTTTTGTTTGTTTGTTTTGGAGTTTTGGGCAGGGGCCGGGTTTGAACCCACCACCTCTGGTATATGGGGCCAGCACCCTACTCACTGAGCCATAGGAGCCTCCCCAGGTGGCATTTGTGTCTGTCTGAATGTGTGTGTGTCTGTGTGTCCCTGGGTGTGTGTGGGCTGCATGGGTGCCTGTGTGATTCTGTATGTGTCTGCATGTGAGTAAGTGTTTGACTGTATATGTGTGTATGTCTGTGTGAGTGTGGCCACCGATGCCCCTGCCAACAGGGGTCTGGGGTGCAGCCTGGCCACCCGTGTTCAAGTCACGCTGGGGAGCCCCAGCCCCTCCTTCCAGCCCTCTATGCTGGGCTCAAGCTCCTCAGCCTGTTTGAACATTGGCTGCCCAGCACCACCCCGTCCTGCCTGGCTCCAAGACCCACAAAGCTGTGAGTGGCCTCAACTGCCCCCAGATTAGCTAGCTGGTTCCCAGGCACAAGAAAGGGGTCAGAGAGCTGCCCAGCCCAGAAGGAGCAGTGCCCACCATCCACTAGCCAGCCTGAGAGCTCTTCCCACCTCAGGAGAAAGAAGGGCTGGTCAGGCTGGGTGTGATGGCTCATACCTGTAATCCTAACACTCTGGAAGGCCAAGGCAGTAGATTGCCTGAGCTCAGGAGTCTGAAACCAGCCTAAGCAAAAGCAAGATCCTGTCTCTACTAAAAATAGAAAAAACTAGCCGGGCAATGTAGTGAGCACCTGTAGCCCCAGCTACTCGAAAGCTGAGGCAAGAGATTGCTTGAGCCCAAGAGTTTGAGGTTCCTGTGAGCTATGAAGCCTTGGCACTCTACCCAGGGCAGGAGAGTGAGACTCTGTCTCATTACAAAAAAACAAAAAAGAGGGTGGCACCTGTAGCTCAAGCGGCTAAGGCGCCAGCCACAAATAACAGAGCGGGTGGGTTCAAATTCAGTCTGGGCCTGCCAAACAGTGACAACTGCAACCAAAAAATAGTCAGGCATTGTGGCGGGCACCTGTAGTCCCAGCTACTCCGGGGGTTGAGGCAAGAGAATCGCTTAAGCCCAAGAGTTTGAGGTTGCTGTGAGCTGTGACATCACAGCACTCTACCCAGGGCGATAGCTTGAGGCTCTGTCTCAAAAAAAAAAAAGCAGCTCTGGTCAGGAGCTCATGGAATCATTTATACCACCCCTTCCTCCTGCAGCTCTTGGCCCTAGGGGCATGTTTTGGGGGACAACTTGAGAGTCTCAGGGGCTTGACATGAGTGGGAGGCCTGGCCAAGATATTTCTGTGGCTGCTGAGGGATCCTCTGGTGCTGGATTTTCTTGATAATAGCAGCTTCTTTGAGGGATTTGCCTCCTCCAGAGTGTTCCCTCGTGGCTACTGACCTCAAGACCCTGTCCCAATCACAAAAGGGGATACATGAGCCAGGTCTGGCCAATCATGGTACCCCAAATCCCTGAGACACGATCATTGGCTCAGGTTTGAGGACAGGAGAGAAGTGAGACCAGTGAGAGTCCTTCCCTGGAAGCTGAGAGGGAAATGCCTCACTGGCCTCCAGGGTCCCCAGGTGAGGTGGTGAGTGCCTGAGGCCATCTGTGCCCAGTTATCTCCCGCGCCACATGGAAGAAGCCTGTGGACCCCAGGAAAGAGTCAGGGATGGGCAGACTGGGGCAGGGGTGTCCTGTTGCTATATGAGCTAACAAATTTCTTTTGTTCAAGCTGCTTTGAGTCAGATTGCTGTAACTGGCAACCAGAAGAGTCCTGGGCCACTCACCTGGGTTTCCAGGGTACCAGACCCACCCATGCCTGGCCTTCTACACGCCTCATTGTCCCCTCTCACCCCCCACCCCCCGCCGGCTTTCTCAGATCCCACAAGGAGTCTGTGACACCTCCCTCACTCTTCTCATTTTCCTAAACCCACTTCTGCTTCCTCAACTGTCACCTACTTCAGTGGGAAAGTTGAACTTCCTCAACTCTCCCCCTCTCTGGCCCCAGTTTCCTCCAGACCTGCTTCTCCATCTGTTCTCCTCCCCAGGCTCACAGGAAAGAGTGAGAACCTTTGGGAGAATATAGTCTCCTGGGCTCCCTCCCCTGGACTCTGGCAGGCAGGCCCTGGAATCCACGTCTTGAACACCTGCACTTGTGATTCAAGAAATCTCTCAGGGACATACTGACCATCCACTCTGGTCAATCATTTTGTGGGAGGGCCTACGGACACCCAGAGAAAGAAAGTTCTAGACCCAGGGGCGTCCTGCTAGGTTGCTGGACTCATTCAGGCACAAACAGAGGGGTCTTGCAGTGTTACTTGCCAGGCACACATCTCCAGGGACACTCCTTCCACTAAAGACAATGATTTCTGAGCTTCAGTCCTTATTCACAGAACCCCTGCTGTGAGTGTAGACAGCCATATTTGAAGCATCGGCTGTGGCTGCCCCTGGAGCGTAGACTTCTGCTCGGGGTCTTTCAGACACTAAAATTAATGCACAGACTCACGGAGCATAACATCACACGATGTACTAAAGCGATTATAGCCAGCCGACTTTCTACCTCTCTGCCAGGTGCTCCAGGTTCCTCACAATCTGCTTTCAAGGGTCCTCTGGGCCAAGTCAGCCCCCACTTTGTCCCAGTGCATCCTCTGGATGGTCAGGGGACTTCCCACTCCACGCCAACCCAGGTCTCTGCAAGCTCTTGTCCCTGGCAAAAGCCTGAGCTGTGGTCACCAGCAGGGCGATTCTGCAGGGTTAAGGGGGCGGGCCAGGGGTGGGGGGGGGAAGGGGGCAGTTCTTTGGATCCTCCCACATCTCAGCTCACTAAACTCCCTCTTCCAGGGCAGCAACCTGAGGCATTCAGAGAGTAACCTTGTGAGAAGGACACAAAACCCATCTCCCTCAGTCTACTCAGCTAGCTCATCCTTCTCTCCCTCACCCCCCGCCCCCCGCACACCCCCAGCCTCCTTCTGGATCTGCGCCTTCCATCCACCTCTGGGCTCTGCCTGCAGTGAGAGCAGGGGGCAGATTCCAGCAGACTGACCTGTCTTCCTGCTGAAGGCCTGATCAACCTCCCCAGGAATCTGCTGGGCTCTACCCTCAGGGCTGGGACAGGTGGCGCCAGCTGGACTGGGGGGTGGGCAGGGTTACTATGCCAGCCAGAGCCTGGCCAGGCTCCCACACTCCCCACCCCCACCCCACCATGGGAACTCTTCATTCATTTTCCCATTCTGAGTTCCACCTAGGCACAGATCAAATGATTCTGTGATGACAACCTGTTCATCTGAATTGACCAGAGTCCACTGGGAAACAGTCCACTGACCTTAGGCAGCTCCCCTCCATTTACAGCCTTCTTGAGCCCTGTAGTTCTGGGGCCCTGTGGGGTAAGGCAAATATTGATCATAACGTCACTAGCAGCCGCTGTGATGCTCAGTAGGAAGGAGACACTGGCGTATGTGCTTCATATGCGTCATCTCACATGACCCTGTGGTGGCAGGAAACTGAGGTCTCAAGGGGATAAACCACCTGCCCCTAGTGACATCCAGGAAATGCAGGGCCCTGGTCCAACCCTAAACACAGACTCAAAGCCCCTTCCCAGGGACAGCTGTGTCTGCCCCTCCCTGGGCACCTGAGAAGGCCCCACAGCACTCAGGTCAGAGGTCAGTAGTAAGGCCAGGTGGGATCTTCTCTGAAGGATCCCTTGTGCAAAGTCAGGAGAGTCTCCACAACCCTTCCTCAAGGCCACACTTGCAGGGTAAAGGGGACAACCCAGAAGCCTGGGCAGTGGACCGAAGTGCTTGGTGCTCTGTGGCAATGAGTGTCCAGGGCTGATCTGGGAAGAAAGGGGCCATAGGGGCCTCAGGGGTTGTGGATGGCCCTCAGTGGCAAGCAGCAAGGCCAGCAAGTCCCCCACCTGCTCTGGGACTTTAGGAGGACCACTGCAAAGGGCTCTGTCCCCAGGGTTCTCCTCAGGAATTCTGCCTGGAAGGCCCTTCACATTCTCTGATTGGTGCTTACAACATCCCAGAACATTCTATTGCACCTTAAGTTTTTCCTCCCCCTCCAAGGGGACTTGGAGCCTTAAGGAATGGTCTGAAGGGACTTCTCACACCCAGCATCAGGGTTATAAGACCCACTAGGGCCTCCATGTGTGCCCCTGGGCAGGAAAGGGAGTCACTGTCACTGCTATACCTGGGAAAGGGCTTAGGGCCCACTCCCACACCAGGCAGGCCTCCTGGATTTGCTTCCAACTAGGGGCCAGCTGCTCACTGAGCTCAGTGGACTGTTCCCTCTCTGCACCCCATTTTCTCCCTTGTAAGGTAGGAATAATAGTACATGCCTCTAGGATTAAGTGAGTCATTCATGCACAGGCATAGAACAAGGCTGGGCATACTGTAACCACTCAGTCAATGGTTAGCTGTTATGATTGGACCACAAGACGCTTCCGTTTCAGCTCTCTGTGCATTTTATTTTAAGCCAGCTAGCACTCTGTTGCCTAGACTAGAGTGCTATGGCATCAGCCTAGCTTACAGCAACCTCTAACTACTGGGTTTGATCAATCCTCCTGCCTCAGCCTCCCAAGTAGGTGGGACTACAGGTGCCCAGCTAGTTTTTCTATTTTTATTTATTTTATTTTATTTTATTATTTTTATTTATTTATTGAGACAGAGTCTCATTATGTCGCCCTTGGTAGAGGGCCATGATGTCACAACTCATAACCTCAAACTCTTGGGCTTAAGTGATTCTCTTGCCTGAGCCTCCCAAGTAGCTGGCACTACAGGTGCCCACCACAATGCCCGGCTATTTTTTGGTTGCAGTTGTCCTTGTTGTTTGGAGGCCCAGGCTGGTTTCAAACCTGCCAGCTCCAGTGTATGTGGGTGGTGCCCTAGCCCCTGAGCTACAGGCGCCCATCCAGTTTTTCTATTTTTAGTAGAGACAGGGTCTCTCTGTTGCTCGGACTGGTCTTGAACTCCTGTGCTCAAACGATACTCCACCCCCCCACCTCGCAAAATGCTAGGATTACAGGTGTGAGCTAGCGCACCCAATTATATGGACATTTTTAGGTCCTACTGTGGGCTCAACACTGAGCTTTCAACATGCAGCAAGACCAGAACAATCTGAGCGACAGCAGGTTGAGCAAAGGCTTTTTACTTGCTGGAGACTCAAAGTCACCTAGATGGGACCCTGCAAGAGCCAAATTTGCCCTCCATGTTCAATGTCTAGGTGCACGCTCCTCCCCACAGTAGGTGGATCCGGCACACACGAGTACATTAATAAAGACTTGGGGACAAAAAGGGCTTTGAATGAAATATTTTTTGGTGGATGAAAAGAAAGGCGATTGGGCTGAGGCAAACAGGCTGCTGGTGGTGGAAGCCTTCAGAGTGGAGGAAGCCACCAGAGGCGACGCCCTGTCCGCAGCCCCCCAAAAGTCAGAACCGGCCAGAGGGAAACAGGAGGGCCTCGAGACGCCCCGGGGGGCGTGGAGATGAACGGTGTTCGGGCTCCGCGCCGTTCAGGAGGGGCCGACCCCCGGGGAAGGTTCCGCAGGGGATGGGGACAGGCGTTACGGGGAGGACGTGAACCTCGAGGTCTCCAAGGTCCCACGTCGGCACCTCGCGGTCTGGCTCCGCTCGCCAGCAGCGCCTCGGGCTCCGCCTCCGAGTAATGGGGTGGTTCCCGGCCGTCGGCAGCGGGGAGGGCCGGGGGCGCCGAAGGGGTTAAGGCACCTGGGCCGCCCCTCCCCCGCCGCCGGGAGGAAGAAAGTGGCGGCGGGGGCGCGGCCCGGCCTCTGCCCCCACCCGCCGCCAGCCGGCCGTCCAGAGCCGCGGCGCCCAGAGCTGCGAGCCGCGCGCCCCGCTCCGCCGCCCGGCCCGGGCCGCCATGTCTCTGTGGTGAGTAGGGGGCCGGGGCGCGCGGCTGGGGGCGCCGGGCCGGCCTCAGTTTCCCGGGGCTGGGCGGGCGCGCGCGGCGGGCGGCGGGCTGGGCTCGCTCTCAAGCCTCCAGGATCCCGCTCCAGGACCCCGGCGGCTGGGACTCGAAGTCTCGGAGGCGGCCGTGTCCCATCCCCATTCTGGCCGGGCTCGGGGGTTCCCGGAGGCCTCCTGCGTCCCGGCGACCCTCACCTCTTCCCCGGGGTTCTCTTTCCCCGGAGCTCTGGCCACCGCCCGCCGGGGCCCCTCGACCCCCTGCCGGGTTTTTCTCTTACAAATGGGTGGGCGGGCGCAGGTGGAGCGCGCGGGCTGCCGAGGGGCTAGCCCCCGGGAGCATCCCCGACCTGCCCGCCCGGCCTCCCTAACTGGGGCGGGGGACTTCTCCGGACCCCCCGGGACCGGAGGGCTGGAGCCTGAGTATTCAGCTCCCCTCCCCGGGAGGGTCGCGCCTGAGGTCACACCCCCAGCCCGGACCTGAGGTGACCTTGTCTTCCTTCAGCCCCAAGCCTGGATACCTTGGGACTCCTTAGGGAAAAATGACACTATGTGGGACTCAGCACACACCCACCCACCCACACCCAACCCCAGGCCGCCCAGGGGTCCCCCCTAGCTCCCTTTCTCTCTCCCTGCCACCCTGCTCTTCCTGGCTTGGAGGTCAGGGCCATCCTGCTAGGCCAACTCTTGGCCCTCAGCCCTCCAGGGCCACTGAGCTGACTTGCCCTTTCTGGCAGTTCTCAGTGCCCTGTCTCCACAGGGGAGACATAGGCAGGCATCCTGTGGATACCTGGGCCAGGAGGTTTCCCGGGAGGTGGGGTTCTGAATGTGTCCCCTCCTGGGGCAGTAGAGCTGGGACTTGGTGTCTCCCCGTGGGATGTTAAGTGGGTGGAGGAAGTTAAGGTGCAGATAAGAGGGCAGTAGTCATCTGGTGTGTACATACTCCATTTTTAGGCCTCTGTCAACCACAGGGCAGCTTGTGGGGTCCCAGGGTGGGAGGAAAGGGGGAGGGCAGGGAGGAGGCCAGTCCCAGGCTCCAGTTTCTCCCCAACTTGCTGCTGCAGAGAAGGCAGAGCACCACCTCTGCCCCGCCCAGTGACCTGGGTTCAATCACCTAATGATCCCACTGCCTATAATTACTGGGGTTGTACAAGGAAGGAAAGCCAGTGGGGTGCCAGGGCAGGGAGCAGGGCAGAGGTGTCTGCCAGGGGTACTGAGGGTGAGGTGACAGTGCCCACTGCCTGAGTGGTGCTTTATATAGCACTCCAATGCCGTGTTTGGCTTCCCTTGGGGGAAGAAGAAATCACAACTTGGAGAGGTTGAGACCCACTCTAAGTCATTCAGCATGTAAGTGGCACAGCCTGATTCCACAGTGATCCTTGAGGAGGGATGAGGGTGGGAGGGGAAGCAGGACCCTCATCTGGCCACTCAAGTCCCAGGGGCTCTGAGGGGACTTGAGTCTGTGACTTAAGGTCCACTTGCCCTTCTGGGACCACCCACCTTCTGCGGGAGGCGGCCAGAAGAGTCCTGAGCTCATCCTCTTATCTGTTCTTGCCCCCACCCCATAGGAAGAAAACCATCTACAGGAGTGTGTGCCTTGCCCTGGTCCTGCTTGTGGCCGTGACAGTATTCCAGCGCAGTCTGACTCCCAGTCCGTTTCTGCAGGAGCACACGCTACCCACCCCGGGGCCAGACAAGGATAGCGGACAATTGCTGAACTCCAACAACTTCTGGAAGAATGAGAAGGATGTGGACACCCCCTCCCCCACGGCCTCTCTGGGTCCCCAGGCTTGGGACGTGACCACCGCTAACTGCTCGGCCAATATCAACTTGACCCACCAGCCCTGGTTCCAGGGCCTGGAGCCTCAGTTTCGGCAGTTTCTCTTGTATCGCCACTGCCGCTACTTCCCCATGCTGCTGAACCACCCAGAGAAGTGCAGGGACAATGTCTACCTGCTGGTGGTTATCAAGTCGGTCATCACACAGCATGACCGCCGAGAGGCCATCCGCCAGACCTGGGGCCGTGAGCAGGAGTCAGCAGGCGGGGGCCAGGGTGCCGTGCGCACGCTGTTCCTGCTGGGCACGGCCTCCAAGCAGGAGGAGCGGACCCACTACCAGCAGCTGCTAGCCTACGAGGACCGCCTCTACAGCGACATCCTTCAGTGGGACTTTCTCGACACCTTCTTCAACTTGACCCTCAAGGAGATCCATTTCCTCAAGTGGCTTGACATCTACTGCCCCGACGTGCCCTTCGTCTTCAAAGGTGATGATGATGTCTTTGTCAACCCCACCAACCTGCTCGAATTTCTGGCTGACCGGAGGCCACAGGAGGACCTGTTCGTGGGCGATGTCCTGCAGCACGCACGGCCCATCCGCAGGAAGGATAACAAGTACTACATCCCCACGGCCCTGTACAGCAAGGCCAGCTACCCACCGTATGCTGGGGGAGGTGGCTTCCTCATGGCCGGTGGTCTGGCCCGGCGCCTGCACCATGCCTGTGACACAGTAGAACTCTACCCCATCGACGACGTCTTCCTAGGCATGTGCCTGGAGGTGCTGGGAGTGAGGCCCACGGCCCACGAGGGCTTCAAGACTTTTGGCATCTCTCGAAACCGCAATAGCCGTATGAACAAGGAGCCGTGCTTTTACCGCTCCATGCTAGTTGTGCACAAGCTGATGCCTCCTGAGCTGCTGGCCATGTGGGGTCTGGTGCATGGCAACCTTACCTGTTCCCGCAAGCTCCAGGTGCTCTGACCCCAGCCGGGCCACCAGGACAGGCCAGGGCTCACTCTTCTGAGTCCCCAAGGTATCGGGGCTGGAGCCGCAGTGCCTAGGTGGATCCCTTGGTCCCTTTGGGGAGGTGGAAGGGTGGGCCCTACATGCCACTGGGTGTGGTGGGGTGCAGGTAGCCAAAGAGGGACCTCCCTGTGCAGATAATTCCCAGAAAATGAGGCCCGGGGACAGTTGGAGCTACCAGACTGGAAGTCCCCCAAGGAGCAAGGACACGGGCCCTGCAGCCTTCCTGACCTGGGCCTCTGACCCAGGGTGAGGCCTGGTGGCCTCTGAAGGAACCCAGTGCTCAGGTACTAGAGCTTGGTCTGGCTCCAGGCATCTGGGGTTGCCCTTGTCTTCACACGCAAGAGTCTCCTGTGAAATGCCTCAGTCTCCCCAGGGACCAAGTGACCCTTTCAGGAGAAGCTCAACCCTGTGCAGGCTCACAGGTGTCCCCTGCATTCCATGCCCCAGAGTCTCGAGGGCACCTCGTCCAGGCCTTTTTGGAGTCTGCTCAGCCTCTGCTTCTAGGAACTGGCCTACTGGCTGTGTCCTCTAAGATCTGGAAGCGAGACCGGCCTCTCTGACTACCTCAGTGTGCCTCAGAACTTTCATGTGGGCCACCCACCCCACCCCTGACGGCGCAAGAGCAGCGCCCCTGCCCCCCAATGTCACAGTGCTGTCTGACCCCAGCCGAAGCTGAGGTCCCCCCTGCAGCCCTACCGAGGCCTGGCTCCCTGGCTGGAAAGCTGCCTGTTGGCTCTGGAAGTGGACATTCCTCTATTACTGTGAAGTTTTATTTATGAAGAATTTGGAGGGAGAAGGTTCCAGACCTCGGGAGGTGATGGTGTTCTCCCAGCCCGCCCCTTCCTCTCCTTCACTCCATCTGCCCCCAAGCACCCAGGCCCTTCACAATACCCCCACCCCCTGTGCCTTCTCTAACTGCTTCTCCAGGGCCTGGCAGGCCAGTGTTTGTCCCTGTGCAGGGGTGGCTTGGGCCCATGGGGTGGGTGCAGAAGGATGCTACCTCCTACCTCAGGCTGGAGTCACCTGGTAAAGATGGAGGGATTAACTATTTTCTCAATAAAATGGGACTGGATTTTTTTTTCTAGTGTGAAACTTCCTGTTATAGCTCCATCACAGGGCCTGCCGGGGGCCCAGGTTTCCAGAGGTTTCTGAAGACAGTTTGTTCCTTATTCTTGGTGGGTGCAAAAGGACTCTTTGAAGGGATTTAGAGGGAGGTGAGTGCTAGGATTAAAGTGGGGTGGCAGGAGAGAGACCTGTGAGCTAACAGGGCATCCAGCTGCTCCCTGAGTACTAGTAGACAGCTGAGGTCCAGCTCAAATGTGAGCCAATGCCTTCCCACTCTTGTCAAGGGCAAGGCCAGAGTTGTCCACAAGGCTAATATTTCACTGGGTGGGGGGCTTCTGGAGTTGGTGGGCTCCCTGATGCCCCTCTAGTGAACTTGGAAGCATTGAAAATAGGCTCCGAGGGGCCTAGAGCTGAGGGTTACTGCCCTATGTGAGGGCCCTTGGCCTGAGCTGCTTACATCCAAGGGAAGGCAGTTAACCCAGGAGGACAGTCAGTGGAGTGGTAGCAAGCAAACCAGCAGCTCCCTGCCTGCAGCAGATTGGGGGCACCCCAAAGGGGGTCAGATGCAGGCCTGTCCTGGGCCTAGCTGCCTGGTGCAAACCCTGGGAAAGGAGAAAGGGATGGTGCTGCTGTTATTTCTCCCTCCCTAGCATGGTCTTCCCACAGCTCCCTCTTAGTCAACACAATTTACAGAGCTTAGTGCAAAATGAAAATGCAGGACCCTGATTCTAAAACAGTATTAAGAATTTTAGGCTGGGCATGGTGGCTCATACCTGTAACCCTAGCACTCTGGGAGGCTGAGGCGGGTGGATTGCCTAAGCTCAGGAGTTTGAGACCAGCCTTAGCCAGAGCAAGACCTCATATCTAAAAAAAAAATAGCCAGGTGTTGTGGCGGACACCTGTAGTCCCAGCTACTCGGGAGGTTAAGAAGGATCCCTTAAGCCCAAGAGTTTGAGGTTGCTGTGAGCTGTGACACCACAGCACTCTACTGTGGGCAACAAAGTGAGACTCTATCTCAAAAAAAAAAAAAGAAGAAGCCAGGCCCTGCCATGGGCTACAGAGAGCAGAGGGCCCCAGGGCCTCTGTTTGCCCAGAGCTCATAGTCCAGTGATGGAAAAAACAGCCAAAGGATACCCAGGAGAAAGGTGGAAGGGCTGCTGGACACAGGCTGTTATCAGGCCATCTGGGTTCAGGAGGGTCTTTGGATTTGGTTCTAAACGCAGAATGTCCAAGGAGAAGGAGCAGGGGTGGTGGTAATCAAAGGGTACCGAGAGTCCAGTGACAGTTTTGCTCCTGAGCTCTTTTTCAGATTCAATCTGGATAGCTCCTGCTGGACCCAGTGGATACAAAGGTCATTCCAGATGATTCAGGCATTTACAGTCTTGCTTCCTGGTAATGACAGAACAATTACCATTTGACAGACGACTTTTGATATGCCTGGCCCTGTGATAAGAACTTAGGATATATTATCAGTTTAACTTACTCAGGGTACGAATATAGTTACATTTTAATTTTTCTCATTGATTACTCAAATCCATCACATGCTCTTCTTTTTTTTTATTCTTTTTTTTTTTTGACATCAAGTGGTACCCTTTTTTTTTTGAGACAGAGTCTCACTTTGTTGCCCTTGGTAGGGTGCTATGGCGGTGTCATAGCTCACAGCAACTCAAACTCTTCAGCTCAAGCGATTCTTTTTGCCTCAGCCTCCTGAGTAGCTAGGACTACTGGCACCCACAACACCTGGCTCTTTTTTTTTTTTTTTTTTTTTTTTTTTTTTGGAGACAGTCTCAAACTGTCGCCCTGGGTAGAGTGCCGTGACGTCACAACTCACAGCAACCTCAAACTCTTGGGCCTACACGATTCTTTTGCCTCAGCCTCCCGAGTAGCTGGGACTACAGGTGCCCGCCACAACGCTCGGCTATATTTTGGTTGTAGTTGTCACTGTTATTTTGACGGCCCAGGCTGGATTCAAACCCGCCAGCTCCGGTGTACGTGGCTGGCACCCTAGCCGCTTGAGCTACAGGTGCCGAACCACCTGGCTATTTTTAGAGACCGGGTCTCATTCTTGCTCAGGCTGGTCTCTTGGATTACAGGCGTGAGCCACCGCACCTGGCCCATCATGTGCCCTTCTTGACAGAAAAATCCAACATGACTCTCTTGGACCCTACTCACTCTCAAACTGACCAGTAACCTTAGGGGTTTCCCTAGTCCAAACAATATTCTCTGGAGGTGACGCTGAACAACCATCTCCAGTTGTTTCATCTCTCTCCACGTAGTGGCGCTGTTGAACACTAGGCCCGCACAGTCTTAGGTGCTACGTTCACTGTGCGGCTGCAGTGGAGCCTGTGAATCCTTTCAGTCACCCTCCGTGAGCTCAGCAATCTTTCCCTCAAGAGCAGCACCATATTAAGGGTGTTAGGTCTGGGGGGTCCCAGTCAGCTACATAGTCTGCTGGGGAACTCACAAACTCACTTAAGTTCTCTCTGACCTAGTGAAGCAACATTCCAGGCTTTCCCTGACAGATGATTTTAGTCCCCAACCTGATTTGGGGGAATAATTTGGGAGGGTTGGGTCTTAGCTCTCCTCCTGAAAGTCCCCTGCTTTGCAAAATGGTTTGCCTTCTCCCTGCAACCAGCTCTGCATTCCAAAGGGCCTTGAGAAGGGGCAGTCTTTGTCAGCCCTAGAAATGGCCAGTTCCACTCTTCCCTTGGGGCAATAGGTGCCTCCTCCGCCACATTTACATGACTAAAGGAGACCACTCAAAGAATTCTCTTCTCAAAGAAAGCCTGTTCTTAGGTGACTTCCTCTGTGCACCTAAACTGAGAAGGAGCCGGGGGAAGCCTCTGAAATCCTGTTATACACCAAATTCAAAGAAAGAAACGGAGGTCCCCAAGAGAAGGATCCCACAGCTATTGCGTGACAGGCACCATTTGAACTCTATGCCCCGCACTCCAAACTCCCACACCTTACTGTTTCCCAAGAGCTTCCAGCCTCCCTTTTTCCTTACAGTGATTTAGTAATCATGTGTTTGTATGAAAGCCCAGGGAAGAGGAAAATGTGCAGGTGAGTGACTGAAATTGTGGTGTTTTAGGGGGAGCCCTGCATTATTAGCACTGTAAGAGGTGAATTTTTCCAGATAGTTATTTAAACTATTGGGAAGAAAAACTTTTCCATTCCAATGAAACCCTACGCATTGTCTAAAGCATAGCCCGGAGCTGAGTGTTTCCAGCCAGACCTTCATGCTGGAGCTGCTGTGTGCCTCTTTTGCAGGTTCTGAGGCTTTGCAAACTGTCTTGTCAGATGGAGCCTCTTATTGATTGACTCCCCTTCCCTCTGTGGAAAAACCAGTTTGCCTCTGTTTGCAATTCAATTCCTTCCCTCCATAGAAATCTGTGCATTTTGATATCTCCTTTGAACTGGTTGTAGTATCTGTCTTGCCCCTCCTGTGAATAAAATAAATCTCACACAGGCTCAGTTTTGTATCGGTATGTGGATCATGAATTTACCTTTTTTATGAAAATTGTTTTTTACCAACTGCATTTATATTAAACGAGCACGGATACATTATGAAGTAAAATACAATTTTTGCATTTATTTCTAATTCAAAACTGAATCTTGGAATAAACTTACTATAGGCCAATCCATAGAGCTCAGTTCTTTCTGGGAGGATTCAGTGACCCTGCCCATCTGAACATCCCACCACCCAGGGAACTTTGAGAAAATATTGGGTCCTCAGTAGGGGTGGGCACAAGCCGAGGTGTTTTTACAGCTCCTCAGGTTACTTGGCGAGCACCTGGCTGGGAGCTACTGACCAGGGCAGGCATTTATTGACCCCGCATACAGTAGATGACCTATTGCAAGTCACCTTGCCCTTCGTTTTCCCTCCCTGGACTGAATCCCTCAAGAATGCCTGGAATTCCTGACCCCGTCCCAGCCTGAGCAGCTCTGAGCAGCCCCTGCCAGGCTCTCCCTGCCCCCAGCAGCTAGTCGTTGCCAGACAGAAGGGAGTTGCCGAGTGGCACAGGTGGCCCAGGACCCATCGCAGAACTGGCCTTGAGCTGTGCTGGTGACAATCGCACTCAGCTGTCGAGGGCTGGGGTGAGCCCGAGTGTGTGTTGAGGGGTAGCACCTGCTGGATCCGAGTGTGTGTTGAGGGGTAGCACCTGCTGGATCCCGGGGGCCTACGGATAATGGGGGGAGGGTCCCAGCAGTGAGGGGTATGTGCTCCGGGGAGCATCTCCCACTGGGGTGGCCGGCAGACTCCTGGGACATGCTCAAAGGTGGTGGAGTGAGGAGGCTCGGGGTAAGATTGGAGGGCGGGAGGATCCCTGGCCCCTGCAATCCCCAGAGTGGGCAGGGAAGGATGCCCCCCAGCTGTTACCTGTGATGCTGGAGCGGGGTGACCATGCACTGGTCATGTGAAATCTGGAACTTGCATTGCTGGTACCCATAGGCATCCTTTTTACGGGAAGTCACTGTGTATAGGAATGCTCTACCTGATGGTTAACAGGTTTATTTCTTGTTAGTGAGATTCCAGGGCTTTCCTATTCTTTTCTTTGGGCTTATCTGTGTAAGGAAAGCTTTTACCATAAACCTCTATCACTGAGATGAGATCTAAAGTTTAGAAGTTAGAAATTTTGCCAAGATCTGGATAGACACAGCAGTCTTAGAAGGGAGTGAGGTGACCCTGGTGCTGGCTTAGCAGCCTCCATCAGAGGAGGAGAAATGGTCTTGTTTTGCTCTCCAAGGAGGTGAGTGCAGCCCCTTCAGGCTCACGAACTTTGTGGCCAGCACACCCTCCCAGGCCAGGTGAGGTCAGAACTAAGGCCTCCTCGGATACCAGGAAATAGTTGGCTGTTGTTACTGCTGTAATGCAATCTCATAGACAACAGAATAATCTATTTCCATAAACACTAATACGTAAAGCTAACATTGGTTAGGATATGTTTGGTTTCAAGTGACACGAAATTCAGTTCCAACTGGTTGAATCCTTCAAGGGGATTTGCTGGCTCACAGGAGTGAAAGTCCAGGGATGCCTACCCCTGGGGTTGGTCCCGCTCAGTGACTGGTCTGGGACACAAACGTAAGCTGGCTATCCACTTGCCTGAGCTGCCTGGAGGGTAAGAAACGAGCTGATATTGCTTTCAGGCAGCCGGGCTGCACGTCACACACCCAACGTGAGAGTAGGGTCTGGAGGACTTTGAGGAAGGTCAGTGGGTAGCTGCTCATGCACCATAGCTACCTGCAATCAGCTAAAAACCAGACCAGCTGCTGGTTGGAAGGCCAGACCCAGATCAGGCAGCTGAGCTCCTGCAGGCCTAGCTGAACATTTCTTGCTAGATTTTGTTTTATGTACTTTAGAGCCATGTTGTTTAGCACTTAAAAAATAGAGGGTAGCGCGGCGCCTGTGGCTGAAAGGAGTAGGGCGCCGGCCCCATATGCTGGAAGTGGCGGGTTCATACCCGGCCCCGGCCAAAAACTGCGGGGGGGAGAAAAAAAAAAAGAGGGTAGCTGCTAAAATGGACCTGCTGTAAAGAGGACTTGTGAGCCATTGCACATCACAGTAAGTCCAGCATCATCCCAAATGTCCCTGAAAACTACGTATGTGATGCATGGTCCCTCCTGTAATTAATTTATGCTATATGGCCTTAAAATAGGGAGATTATGTGGATGGGCCTGATCTAATTCTATAAGCCCTTTAAGGCAGAGAGCTTTCTCCACCTGCTGGCAGAAGGAGAAGTCACGGAGACTTGAAGCAGAAGAATCTCACATGCCATTGCTGACCTGAAGACGGAGAGACCCAGTGACAAGGAAGAAGGGCAGCTTCTAGAACCTGAGATCAGGCTCGGCGCCTGTGGCTCAGCGGGCTGAGGCGCCAGCCACGTACCACCTGAGCTGGCGGGTTCGAATCCAGCCCGGCCCGCCAAACAACAATGATGGCTGCAGCCAAAAAATGGCCGGGCGTTGTGGCGGGCGCCTGTAGTCCCAGCTACTTGGGAGGCGGAGGCAGGAGACTCGCTTGAGCCCAGGAATTGGAGGTTGCTGTGAGCTGTGATGC
>CAUYRH010119169.1:0-23492 GCA_963574655.1 Perodicticus potto
GCCCGCCAAACAACAATGACGGCTGCAACCAAAAAATGGCCAGGTGTTGTGGCGGGCGCCTGTAGTCCCAGCTACTTGGGAGGTGGAGGCAAGAGACTCACTTGAGTCCAGGAATTGAGGTTGCTGTGAGCTGTGATGCCACGGCACTCTATCCAGGGTGACAGCTTGAGGCTGTGTCTCAAAAAAAAAAAAAAGAAAAGAAAAGAAAAAGAAATGAGAAAAGCAAGGGTAAATATAGTCTAAAAATAAACAAAAGAAAAGTAATAGTAAAAAAATTAGAACAGAAGTCAATGAAATTGAAAACAGAAACACAATAAAGAAAATCAACAAATTAATTTTATTAACCATTGAGCTGGTTCTTAGAAAGGAGCAATACATTGATTAAAATTGATAAATTAAAACAAAAGAGAGAAAACACAAATTATAATATGAGAACTGAAAAACAAAAATCTTTACAATTAAGCCCATGGACGTTAAAAGGATAATAAAGAAATACTATTTGGGAGGCTGTGGTGGGTGGATTTCTTGAGCTCAGGAGTTTAAGACCAGCCAGAGTAAGAATAAGACCTCTTCTCTACTAAAAATGAAAAACTGAGGCAAGAGGATCACTTGAGCCCAAGAGTTTGAGGTTGCTGTGAGCTATGATGCCTCAGCACTCTACCAAAGGTGAAAAAATGAGACTCTATCTCAAAAAAAAGAAAGAAAGAAAAGTAAAATAAAAGAAATGCTATGAACAACTCTATGCCTAAAACGCAATAACCTAGATGAAATGAAAGACAGTCTCTTGAAAGACACTGTCAAACTCACACAAATAGAAAAAGATAACCTGAATATTTCTATATTTATCCAAAAGTCAAATCAATAATTAATTCTCTGAGCCTGGTACTTAAAAAAGAAAGCACCAAACCCAGAAAATTTCACAAGTGAATTCTCCCAAACAGGGATTCAAGGAAGAAATAATGTCGATTACCTACAGTCTCTTCCAGGAAGTAGAAGGGGTGGGGGAATCTCCAATTTATTCTATGAGGCCAGCTTTACCTCAATACCACAAACAGATAAAGACATTAAAAGACATTACTGGAAAGGAAAGCTGAAGGCCAACGTCTCTCATGAACATGGGCATAAAAGTCCTCAACAAAATATTAGCAAATTAAATCCAACAATATACAGAAACAATTTTACATGATGACTATGTGACATTTATTCTAGATATACAAGACTGTTTCAACACTCACAAACATCACATTTAATGATGGGAGACTAGATTTTTTTTTTCCTCTAAGATAGGGAACCAGGAAAATATTTCCCCTTTCATCACTCTTATTCAAAATCATGCTAGAAAAAGTAGTTAAAGCAATAATACAAGAAAAGTAAGTATACAGCATACAAATTGGAAAGAAAGAAATAAAACTATTATTTTTCACAAATGATTATCTATTTAGACATCCTCAAAGAATACACAAACCCACCCACATACACACACGCACAAGTATTTCTCAAACTAAAGTGAGTATAGCAAGATTACAAGATACAAAGGTGATATACAAGAGTTAGTTACTTCCCTATATGCCAGTAATGAATAATTGGAATTTAATTTTGTAATTTCATTTAAAATAGCACAAAAGTGAAATAGTTATAAATCTAACAAAATATGTACAGGGTCTATATACAGAAAAATACACAGTAATGATTACAGAAATCAAAGCTATAAATAAATAGATATTCTATGTTGAAGGATTTAAAAATTCATTATTTTTAAGATGTCAGTTCTTCCCAACTTGCTATATAGATTCAATGCAATCAAAATTAGAATCCCAGCAAGTCATTCTGTATATATCAATAAACTGATTCCAAAGTTTGTATGGAAATACCAGGGACCTAGAATAACAAATATAATTCTGAAAAAGAACAAAGTTGAAGGACTCATGCTACCTAATTTCAAGACTTAGCTATCAGATCCAATAAATAGAAGAGTGTGATACTGATGAAAGAATAGGCATAAATCAATGAAACAGAATAAAGAATACAGAAATAGACCCACATAAATGTAGTCAACTCATCTTTGACAAATAAATAAAAGCAATTTGCTTCATTTGTGTTTTCAACAAATAGTGCTGGAATAGTTTAATGTCTAAATGTAAACAAATAAACCTAGACATAGACCTTATATCCTGTACAAAAATTAACTCAAAGTGGATCATAGAGAAATGCGAAATGGAAAATAAAATACCTAGAAGAAAACACAGGAGAAAATATATACACCATTGGATTTGGTGGTGCATTTTTAGATACAATATCAAAAGTACAATCCATGAAAAAAAATTATAAGTTGGATTTTATTAAAATTTAAAACTTCTCTGTGAAAGCACTGTTAAGTGAATTAAAAGAGAAGGCATGGACGAGGAGAGAATGTGTGCAGAATATACACAATAGATCTTCCATTGTTGACCACCTTCCTACATTAACCACCTCCTTAAGTTGACCTAATTTGCATGCATCAGACAGGCCTAGTTCCTTATTTTGACCACCTCTGTGTGTTGACCAGTGTGCTACAGTCCCTCAATGGGCAACTTACAGAGTTGTCACTGTATTTAATAAAGAAATTGTATCCAAAATACACAAGAATAACTTATAACTTAACAATAAGAAATTTTTTGCCCAGTATATAATGGGGCAAAGATCTGAACAGACACTTCACCAAGAAGACCAGTAAATATAAGAAAAGATGTTCAACATCGTCTGTCATTGGGGAACTACAAGTTCAAATAACAACGAGATACTACTACACAAATGCCAATACAAATTGCTAGGGAGGATGTGAAGAAACAAGAACTCTTATTTATTGCTGGTGGGAATGCAAAATGGTACGGCCAATTTGGAAGCCAGTTTGGTGGGTTTTTACAAAAATAAGCAGTACTATCATATGATGTGGAAACAGTACTCCTACATACTTACCCACCTGGTTTCAAAAGTTTTATGCATGCAAACATTTATAGCAGCTTTTGAGATAATTAACAAAAGCTAGAAGCAACCAAAATGCACTTCAATAGGTGAATGAGTAAACGAACTGTGGTACCTCCGTAAAATGGAATATTATCAAGCAATAAGAAGAAATGAGAAAGCCACACGAAGACATGGATGAATGTCAAAGACATATTGCTAAATAAAAGAAGGCAGTTTAAAAAGACTACATACTGTACTAATTCATTTGTATGACATAATGGGAAAGGCATAGCTATACAAAGAGTAAACAGGGGCTGGGCATGGGGAGGTTGAATAGGCAAAGTACAGGTTGTATTTTTAGAGCAGTGAAACCATTCTGCATGATATTATAACACTGGATACATGACATTAGACTTATATATTTATCAAATCCCACTGACTTTCACAGGACAAAGAGTGTGAAATTAAAAAATAATAATAATTTGGGAGATTAGGACATCCAAGGATGGAATGTAGACTATAACGAAAGAATCTAACTCTATTACAAATATGTGAAGTAACTTCACTGAAGGGGATAGAGGAAAAATGGTGGAGTATACAAGACTGAAAAAAAAACCCACAAAACCTGTATATAAATACTTGATAAAGTTGATTTCCATTGGGAAATCAATTAACAATTCTGAAACCACTAAACAGTAAGGTTTATTGGGATTACAATTAAATTTCAGTAAATGGATTATAGATAGTAGGAGCCAGAACCCTCATTGTTAAACTGGGAGTTACAGATAGGGAAGCAGATGAGGATAGAACAGCTCATGTGGTGATGGATTCAAGCTGAAAACATCTGCAAAAGCTCATGTTAAGCTTAATATAAATTCAAGTGCTTACACATAGAAATAGCTATATATGTATATGTGTATAAATATGTATATACATATATATATGTGAGTTAGTATATACATATATTTTCCTGGCACTGACAGCAAAAAGGTCCTAGAAACAATGATGCCTTGGTGCCTTGGTAGCAATGAACACATCTAAAGACCCAGATCTTGGTTTCTAATACCATTCTTCAATAAAAGGAACCGAGGTTCCCTGGAGAAATGGCTGATTCTAGGGCTGGGGCAACACAGCTACAAGATGAGCCTGCAGCAACTTATAGCACCAGAAAGCAAGGAAGGGAGGGGGAGGGCGACACAGTGATAGGGGTATACCTAAGGGACACAGGAGCCAGCTGACAGCTCCCAAGAGCCAACGGTGAAACCAGTTGAGCAACAGAATAACGTAGTATTAGATTATCCATGTAACTCGGAGTAAAACTGGTATCTGTAACTCATACAGATATGCAAGCAAAGAAACGTTCGAGAATAAACACATCTCCCATGCAGAATAATCTTAGATAATTCATGTAGATTATCCACTCCTTAAGCTGTGCATAATAACATGGAAATTGGTATGGGGGCAGGGTAAATTCGCAGTAGAGAAACCTGACAAATACAACCTCAGGCAGGTGAAGGTAACAGGTCACATTGACAGAATATACCCTTCACACAATGGGATAAAAATGACACTTCACCTCTGCGATCTTGGTTTCAAAACCCCACAAAATCAATCTAATTATGAGGAAAAAATACTAGACAATCACAATACATGGACATTCTACAAAACACCTGACAGGGCACCTCAAAACTGCCAGGACATAGAAAATAAGAAACTCTCACTCCCCAGAGGAGCCTGAGACTTGATGGCTGAATGTAATGTGCTATCCCAGATGGGATCCTGGAAAGGAAAATAAAAGACTTCAGGAGAAAACTGAAGAAACTGAACAAAACATGGGATTTTAGTCAATAATACTGTATCAATACTAGTTCATTAGTTGAGAACACATAATGTAAGCTGGTAATAGTAGAGGAAATTTGGTATGGTGTATATGGGAGCTCTGGACTACCTTTGCAATTTTTCTGTCAATCTAAAACTATTCTAAAATAGAATTTGCTTTTTAAAATATGAGACAGGTTCAGCACCCATAGTTCAAACATGGCCAGGGCCTGCTAAGTAACAATGACAACAACAACAAAAAAAAATAGCCGGGCGTTGTGGCAGGTGCCTGTAGTCCCAGCTACTTGGGAGGCTGAGGCAGGAGAATTGCTTGAGCCCAGGAGTTTGAGGTTGCTTTGAGCTGTGATGCCACGGCACTCTACCAAGGGCAACATAGTGAGACTCTGTCTCAAAAAAAAAAAAAAATATATATATGTATATATATATATGAGATGCTTAATGGGCACAATGTAAGGGCACACCTCTTAGATGTGGGACACAATGACAAGAGGGACTCTACCTAACAAATGCAAACATTGCAACCTAATTGTTTGTACCTTCACATTAATCTGAAATTTTAAGAAAAGATCATTAATTAAATCATTTTTGAAAGAAGTTTTTTAAAAATGTGAGATGGTAGCCTTTACTTCCCAACAAACCACAAGCTCTCTCCCTCCATACACCTCCTTCTCTGTTGAATTTGAAATCTCTGTTAAATGAATATCAGTAGTTTAATAACTATCAGGGAACAAAGTAAGAAAAATTAAGCTGTTAGCTAACTTTTTGCTGCTTGTTACTATTAGGTTGGCCAAACTAACTCCATCTTGAAAAGTCATTCTGTGAGACTCCGTTACAGGTGGACATAACTCGGAAAAGAGAGACACTCTGCAAGCTCATCCTTGCACCTGCCCAATTACAGACCCATCCCAGAGAAATATGCTGACACTCTGATAGGAAGAACCTGCCAAGAGAGTTCTGATAATGAGATAACATCTTTGACATCCTGATGAGAACAGGTTGGTGGTCCTTGATAGAAACCAGCTCCTCCTCAGCCAGCTATATAAGGCCATAAGACCAGCCTCCCTCTCTAAACCCCTGCTAACATCCTTTAGATCTTAGCCCACTTGCACCCAAGTGTCAAAATAAACAATGCAGCCTGGTTGCGCTTCAGTCTTGAGTGTTCTGATCCACCCCTTTTTTCAATTTTTACCTATAAGTTACTAGGGGTCAGAGGGGGTCTGAGCAGAGGTCTCATGACATGCAAACTTGGCCTCTCCAAAGCTTTCAGACATTCGTGAACTGATGCTCTGAAACATCCCCAAAGACCATCTCCTATGGAAACTTGTGTTTAAAATCACTTTACAACCTGGACTTAGAGACCTCTGTCTATAATTGAACACATATTCTCTATCCTCCCATTCAGTATCTTGCCTCGGAGATCCTTTTGCGTTTGACTTATTCTTTTAGCCCAGTGTTTTTCAACCATTTTTTAATCTCACAACACACTTGAACCTATAGTTAAACTTCCATGGCACACTTCAATTATGTTGACCCAAAAAACAGTAAAAAAAAAAAATTTTTTTGAACTTCTTTCAAAAATAATTTAATTAATGATCTTAAGAAATTTTCACAGCACACTGGTTGAAAATCACTGCTCTAGTATTTCATTGGTTATAGAATCTTTTTTTTTTTTTTTGAGACAGAGCCTCAAGCTGTCACCCTGGATAGAGTGCTGTGGCATTACAGCTCACAGCAACCTCCAATTCCTGGGTTCAAAAGAGTCTCCTGCCTCTGCCTCCCAAGTAGCTGGGACTACAGGCACCCGCCACAACGCCCGGCCATTTTTGGGTTGCAGCCGTCATTGTTGTTTGGCAGGCCCGGGCTGGATTTGAACCCACCAGCTCAGGTGTACGTGGCTGGTGCCTTAGCCCATTGAGCCACAGGCACCGAGCCGGTTATTCGAGCTGGTTATAGAACCTTATACTTCAAACTTAACTTTCTTTCTCCTTTTGGAACAAAAATATCGTATAATAAAGGTTGTCTTTTTTTTCAATAATGCCCTAAATGATTTTATCCTAAAACATTGAATTTACCACTTGAAGCATTTGTTGCTATCCTTTGGAAACTTCTAAAATGAGCCCGTGGGAGCATTAACAGAAAAATATTACTAAAACATTTACTATCTATGTCAGTAATGAGAAAAGTAGAGTTTGAAAACCTCCCAAAAGGTTAAACCTAGGGAAAAACACTGAAATGTTTTTCAGTTTCAAAATAATCAGAAGTGGTTTATATCACATTATAAACTGCTTTGAGAAGAGGTCCTGTATATTTGACTTAATAGCTAGAAAACAAGAGAGAATTCAAGAGAAAACAATAGTAGTCACTCCTGCTGCGCCTAAGAGCACTTGGCACCTTTATTCTCAAAACTCAGAGAGAATTCTCACTGTGGTTTGTTCAGAGCCAACATACCAGAACTCTCAGGCTCTGAGCTTTTCAAAAATACCCAAAAATGTTTCAGACTCAGTAGGAGAAAATGTATTAGCTTCCAAAGAAGGAAAAAGTACATGCAAAATTGAAATTAAGAACAATTTCACAAATAGCATTTAAAAATCCTTCTTTTTTGGCAGCAATATACATATGTATGCTTTTTAGAAGATGGAGCTGGAAGCATTTTCATATGTTTGGTCTGATGTGCATTAGGGTACCAAAAATAGGAGTAGGTGAGGTCTATAAAAGTCTTAAAACAGGGCATGCCCCTGAGGAGGGTAACTTTGTGTTGTCTTCAAGGACCTTGGACTGGCTCACACTGGTGAGCCCCAAGATGGGATCCCCAAGGATCCCCTGTAGGTGCTTTTAATCACTTCCCAAAAGCTGAGCAGAGTAAAATGCTTTATAAAAAGTCTACCCTGTGTGTTATTTTTTAAACAAGATGCATTTTATAAAAAAAAAAAATTATTCCAAATATGGACTCTGTGGGAGCTAGCTTAAAAATTTTTTTAAAAGGACCCTTTGTATGAAGAAGCTAAGACCTCCACATACTGGTGAAGGTCAATTCTCCGGGTTACAGGGAAGGGGCTTTGAAGCCAGGCAGTCCCTGTGTTCTGCCCAATGTCCCTGCTCTGCTCTGCTGGCCAGCTGAGCATCTGCAAGCCAGTCCCCAACCTCACCCAGCTTCAGCCAAACCAGGCACTGACAATTGAGCCAGAGATGTTCCCAGATGAGCTCAGGCAAACATAAGGTGCTCAAATACTGTACATTTTTTCAAGGCCATGCCTAACCCCCAATCTCATCCCCAGCAAAGCAACCGCAGCTACAGCCTTTTCTGCCTAACCAGTTCAGCATGCTTCTCTTAAAATCTGATCTTAATTACACAGGTATAATACATAAACATGCTTCTTGTGAAAACCAAGATATATACAAATTAACATGCAAAAGTCTTTCCCTCCCTGGCTCTCCCTAGAGCTCACTCTCTTCCCCGAAGATTCCACAGAGATGCACAGTCATTGTGCACAGCCCACATTCCTTAATTACTTGGAATTCTTCTGCGTGGGAAACTGGTCTATTTTTCCACATTTGTTTGTTTGTTTGCTTGGTTGCTTGCTTTTTGTTTCAATTATTTATTCAAGTAGGTGGGCATTTTTCCATTTTTTTATGTATTTATATTAAGAAATATATATTATGCTTCTTACACGTTTTTAAATAAAAGGAGTCATATTGTCCATATTGTTTGGCAACTTGTTTTTTCCCTCCATAATGTATCGTGAAAATCCTTCCATAACAGTGCTTATGGGTATACTTTTCTTTTTAACCACCACATACTATGGGCATCTTACATTGCAGTTATTCATGAAACTGCTCTTTGTAAAATTAATAAAGATATCCAAGATGGAAAGTTATAGGAGCCTGAACTCCATAAAGCTATAAGTGTAGTTAAGAAAATACCTAGCCATTTTTCCCTAGCTTGCTTTTTCCTATAACTGCTTACTACTCAGGAGTCACAGAATTGATGGCCATAAAGCTGTTAATTGCTCCCATAGATAACATCACACATGCTAAGGCTGGTCTTAAAAATATTTTCCAGACCCTGCATTCCAGTGGACTGAATGACCCAACCAGACCCATAGCCCATACCACAGAACTTACTCAACTAGTCTTATGACTCCAACCCATGAGCTGCCCCAGCACAAGAAGACAATTTCTACATCTCTATGACTTTGTCCTCAACCCAAACAATCAGCAGTACTGATTCCCCCCATCCCCATACCTGCCAAACCATACTTCAAAACCCAGTCTTCAAATTCTTAGAGAAGCAGATTTGAAAAAATTCTGTTTCCTCACCAGTGATATTAAGCGCTTTCTCTGCTACAACCCCTGTTGTCTCAGGGTACGAGCTGTCTTCTGTTCAGCAGGCAATACAACATGGTTGAGTGGTGACATTCATTCCCCTATTACTGGACACTTAATTTGTCTCCAGCTGGCTTTTACAAGCAAGGGCTTCCGTGTGCCTTCTGTACACATGCTCTCTGGATGCATAGATAAAGGGGATTCGTGGAAGTGGAATTGCTGGGTCCAGTTGTGTGTGTGCTTGAAAGTTTGGTTGTTTCTGCCAAATTCACCTTTTCCACTTAGCCTTATCAATTTGCACTGCTGTGAGCAGGGCAGGGAAGCATCTGTTTCTTGTCCCCAACACAGAGGTTCTGATAGTCTATTGAGTTTCATCCAAAGGTGACATTCTAAATGTTACAGCCCTATGAACAAGCAAATAAGCTTTCACTTCAATATCGATGCCAATGAATGCTTTCTAAAAAATGGCATTACAATTTGCTTATGTCTTGAAAGTATGATGACCAGGCTTTTTAAAGCACTATCCCTTATTGCCCCTGGGGTGGATCCTCTTTAATCTTCCCTTATGCCAGTCAGGAACATGCTGTTTTATAATGAACCACCATGAAGCTAGCAGAAACCCATAGCCATTTTGGCAGAACTGGTGTATAACACCCTTCTCGCCCTCGTTTAACAGCAAACAGCAGTGTGCATTAAAGAAGCATCTTTACAAATGGGGCTGACCATTATCTTAATTACAGTCAACATGTTTCTAATGCTTAATACATCTGCCCTAAAAATTCAGTCTCAAAGCAGCACGCATGTGGCTAGATAATCTGGGAACACATTTGTGACCTTTGGTTGACATTTTCTCTCTCTCCTGGGTAAAAGAATTGATTGCTATCCAGGCTCATCTATGTGAGAGAGAGCCCTCATTTGCCATTTCAATACTATTCAATTATTTTCCTGTGATGGTGCCAATGATGGAGAAACTTAACTTAGCAGAGTAGGTCAGCCCTTACAACCCCAACAGGGTGAGCTGCACAGTGAAAGTGAAGACGTATGTGTAACCACTTACCTAAACCTTTTATAAAGTTATTAGTCCATTCATTCATTTCATAAACTGAAATATTACCTTGGGTGCCTACTGTATGCCAGGCTATGCTTCGCACTGGAAATGAGTCCCGTGTGCCCTCCCAGGGCTCCTTCACTCACCGGAGAAATAGGACCCAGACAGCACTCAGGAAAGAACAGGCACCCTGGTAAGGCCTGCCAGTCCATGAAGAGCAGGGCCAGGGAGGAACTCTGTGCAAGCCTCACGGCTGAGATGAGTCTCAGATGAGGATGACAAGGAGGAAGAGTGCCCCCACTGGAAGGAAAGCAAAGAGGTGGCACCAGAGTGTGTTTGAGAGCAGCAGACAGGGGAACTCAGCTGGGGGACAGAGCGGGACGGAAGGGAGTTCTCACTCCCATGGTTATTGTGTGGCCGTTTGGTTAATTACCAGGTAAACTGTAAAGGGTTCCTGCAGAGGGGTGATACCACCCCAAACCAACTGATGCAATAGCCTGTGGGACCCTGTTTGGACCAAAACTTTTAATGAGTCTAAGTTCATTTCTGTATCATGTCCTATAACCAAAAAATGGATCCACCATCCATACTTCAGCCCCATGATTTCAAGTGTCAAAGCTCCTGCTCCAACTCTGCACTCAGACTGTCTCTTTCCACCTGTCAAAGCTCTGTCCACCCTTCCAGCCCACCTCCATTGCCACTTCCTTCCTACCCCATGCCTGGTTACCACATCCCTCCACAGCACTCACTCCTACCTCTCCATTCTGCCTGGTCCACTCATCAGCTCATCCCCTTCCTGAAACTGAGCACTGGTCTGGTGTAGGTAAACGTTTGCTGGAATAAACTCTGTGTGGATCAAAGTTATCTGCAAACATAAGAATATCTAAGCCTTTGACTGAGCCATCTCCCTGTTTCCTTATATTTAAGCTTCACAAAGTCATGCTTTTGAAATGCAAATATCTTAGAAGTCTTCTTGGCTTAAACCTTATACTCTGCCCAAAGACATGTGCTTCCTGTTACCATTGCTCACTCATGTAACCTTTTCAAAGACCATCAACCTCAGCCTGGCTATTGTTCAAAGCTGGGTCAAGGGATGGGTGCATAGGAGTTCACTATACCATTCTCTCAACTTTGGGTATATGCTTGAAAATATCAAAAAGTATCTTTTAATGCAACAATGTTTGAGTGTTTGAGGTATTTGGAACCCCCTTAAGAAACCCTTGCTTGGTTAGAACTATTTCCTAGTAAACAACAGATTTGTGATTAAAAGAATAGGTTCTGGGGTCGCGCCTGTGGCTCAGTGAGTAGGGCGCCGGCCCCATATACCAAGGGTGGTGGGATCAAACCTGACCTCAGCCAAACCGCAAAACAAAAAAATAGCCGGGCGTTGTGGTGGGCCCCTGTAGTCCCAGCTACTTGGGAGACTGAGGCAAGAGAATCGTCTAAGCCCAAGAGCTGGAGGTTGCTGTGAGCTGTGTAATGCCATGGCACTCTACCCAGGGTAATAAAGTGAGACTCTGTCTCTACAAAAAAGAAAAAAAAAAAAAAAAGAATAGGTTCTGAAGTCACAGAAATGGATCCTGCTGGATTCAAACTTGCCCCCATCATTTACCAGCTATATGACCTTAGATGTATTACGTGCCCTCTCTGACTATTAATTATTTTCATCTGTAAGATGGGGATCATGACAAATATGCCCACTTCATAGGATGGCTATGAGAATAGAACGATAATGAAGGGATGGTTGGTGCTTGGCACAAGGCCAGGCTCAATGAAATGGAATTGTTGGCACGGCCTGGAAAAAAATTTCCTTCCTTTTTCTATACATTTACTTTCAGATTTTTTTTTTTTGATGTTTCAAAAATTTTTTGATGATAGATTACTTGCAGATCTATCTTCCTCCTCTAAGACTAGGACAACATCCAATCCATTTCTGTGTTGATGGCATTCAACACATGGTAAGAATCCTAAAATACACTCCTGGAAGCTTATTAAACACAAATTGTATCAAAATGAACTTCACTAAAATTAAGATTCCAACATTCCTTGTTTTGATTTGTTCATTCCTTCATTCCTTCAACAAAAATTTAATGAGTAACTCCTATATGCCAGGCAGTGCCCTGGATGCTTAGGGATATATAAGAGAGAGAAGGAAAAGTAAAACAGATTTTGCTCTCAATATGTTCATAATCTAGAGAAAGCAACAGGAAATGAAGAGGTGATTTCATGACAGCGTGATAAGACCTTGGAAAGAAATGAGGGGGGCAGAGGCAGGAGGGAGGTACCAGGGAGGAAGTCTGACAGCTCTGCCTGGCTGCATCCTGAAGGGTGAGCAAGATTGGGCAAGCAAAGGCGATGGGAAGGGTGTCCCAGGCAGAGGGAACAGTATGTGGAAAAGCATAAAAACAAGAAAGGACTCCACAAAGTGTACACCATTCAGAATCCCTATAGGACAGTGCTAGTGAGGTGCCAACTATTAGGTAAGGCTACAGAGGCTACCAGTGGCCAGATCACAAAGGGCATTTTTTGGGGGGGGACACAGAGTCTCAGTTTGTCTCCCTCGGTATAGTGCTGTGGAGTCACAGCTCACAGCAACCTCTAGCTCTTGGCCTTAGGTGATTCTCTTGCCTCAGCCTCCTGAGTAGCCGGGACTACAGGTGCCCACCACAATGCCTGGCTATTTTTTGTTGCATTTTGGCAGGGGCCAGGTTTGAAACCACCACCCTTGGTATATGAGGCTGGCACCATGCTCACTGAGCCTCAGGCACTGCCTTGTCAAGAAAGGCTTTAAATGAGTTTGATTTTTTTCTTCTTGAAAGTAATTAGGAGCCTTTGAAGAATGTTAAAGAAGTATAGAGCCATCAAATATGCATTTTATAAATATCAATCTGTTGGCTTTCCAATAACAAAGAGAAAGGGGATTTGGGAAACCTGCCAGGGGAACCTATCCAAGTCATATATTGCCTATCATGAATTTCATATCTCATATGTAGTATTTTCAAGCCAGAAAATATCTCAGAACTCATCCCATATAACATTCTTTATTGTAGGCACACAAACACACACACATCTGCACACACACACATACACAAACGAAAAAACCTTATTTTCAAGGTTTGTAAAGTAGCATGTCCATTTTTTTAAATGCAATGAAACATCCTACCATACAACTCAATCTTCCTAGATCCTGCTACCACTGCCACTTTGCTAGACATTCTGGCAGCAAAGCATGAGAGGTAGTCTCACTTCTAGGGATGCAGTTCAGAAAAGATCCTTCTCAATGGCTGAAAATATTTACCAGTTTTGAGAGCTGATAGAGTCTCTGTTCTGTGAGCCTGAGAAAAATTCCAACTGGTTTGGTACATTTTCTCATAGTGATTAGAAAGTTAAACCCTTTTAAATCAGAGATTATTCCTGAGCTTCTAATACTATTTAAATTACAACTCCCAAATCTTGAATGATGCAACAGACTAAAGTCCAAAGGCTGCTTTTTAAACTCTGCATATCACACAGAGATTACTTAACGTAACAGAAGGCAATATAGATTGGCCTGGTAACAAAATTATAGAGGTCTTGTCTGTGGTATATGCTCAGCACCCTTTCTATCCTCCATAAAATAAACAGGTTCATTTGTCATCTTTTCTAACCAGGAAATCTCAAACAAATCCACACAGGTACATCTAATCTCCATAGCCTTACAATCTCATGGCCCACCAGGTTCATTCCTTCAAATGATCACTAACCAGATTGTGCAGAGACACGGGCCCTAAATTTAACAGCCCAGAACAAGCAGGCTACAGAGTCATTATTCCTGAAACAAATTCCATAAGGAGATATTATAGATTAAAGTACTGTAGATAGATTTATTCAGTCAACATCTAGTGGTAACTTAAGGCAATTTTCTTCACCGGGAGATATGAAAAGCCACTTGCTCCTAGAATACCAGGGAACCACAGCAAAAGACAACAGTGTCTGGGACAATCTCAAACCATATATCCTCACTCTAAAAGTCATTTCCATTTGCTTCAAGAAAACATGTCAAATACGTAGCAAATCCATCATTACTAATGCAACAAACACGAACTGATCAAATATGAACTGATCAAACTAGAGACTTTGCTGACGATCAATAAGCCCTACAACATCAGTCCTTACTCCTCTTACAGCTTCATTAGCTTCATTAGCTTCATTTTAACCCTCACAAAAATCTGCATGTTTATTTCCATTTCACAAATGGTTAAACAGACCCCTAGAGATAAAGACATGTGTTTCTTCTCACACAGGTTGAATGTCTTAGTTGCAATGGGAACCTTCCAGCGTCCAAAACAAAGCTTGTGCCGGCTACATTCCAGGCCCCCAGCTGTGGACTGGCTCTTGGGGAAGTGGAGGAAATAGGCTAAATTGCTGGTGTGACAGACCTAGGGAGAAAGCATGATGGAGACCCCAGAGAGTGGAGAATTCAAAAAGTCACTGAAGTTGGATGACACATAGATTCACTTTTGGGGGGTGACCCCTCTGCTGATACAATTAATGCAGAGGTTTTGGTCCTCCCTTTTAATGGACCAGGACAACTGAGACTCTGAGAGCATGACTTCCTTAGACTCCAAGAGAAAGCAGTGACTCTCCTAAATAAACTCAAAATCTCCAATGGAAGCCCAGTCCTCAGTCCTCCTCCTAAAAGACTTCCTGCTGCGTCAGTAACCAGTAAGGACTGTGTATATTTTTGATTACGAAGGTGTCTTTTTAAATGGAGAAGTGAAGAAAAACACCTCTTTTAAATTGCCTTTGTCTTTATAAAGTGTTTTATATATATTTAGCATTATTAAGGCTCACCATTATAGTTAAAAATGAAATGGAAGTCATATTGCAATTCTGCTTTTATAGTTATAATATCAAATTCTCTGAGTCTTTCAATAAAATTAACATTCCACAAGACACCCTTCATCAATCCAATATGCCAGGAACCCCAAAGTACAGTCTCGTTCAAAGTGTATTAACTTTTACAATTCTTTAATGTCATTTCTAGACATAGCATTTCTTTTTCACTCTTTTGCCATTGAAATAAATGGCAAAGCCTTTTGTGTCATGTTTCATTAGCTGGACAGTGACAGACTGAACTGAGCATTGTAGTTTGTGATTTCTAAAAGTATCCAGAAAATTATGAAGCAGAAAGAAAAGGCATCATGCTTTAGGGGTGCTCATTCTAGATGTGTTCATTATATGCCAAAGCCCGGGAAAGGCAAATAGGGAATTTTAAAAGACACCATCTGTTGTGTGATGTTCCAAATTATAAACTTAACCCTTCATTTCTACATCACCTGCTGTTCAGTCATTCTCTTTTATCAAGATGAGAAAAAAATGACTTAGGATATTTACTAAGTAGTTTTAGCAGGACCTGTGGATATGCCTTGCAAGCCATTTGATAACCCTAGCATTGCAACCTGCATATTCTCTCCAAGAAAAAAAAAAATTCCTTTTGTATTTTACTTTTAAAATAAACATCACATGTGTAATAATTGTCATCAGCTGAAAGATCCACAACCGCATAGCAAGCTACCGTCTTTTCTGTAATTTTTATTTATCTAAAATAGATTCCTTGAAAGAAAAAGAAGAGAGACATTAGAAAGCTTTCAAATCTTTGAAATGAGAAGTAGAAGAAAGAATTCTTTTCAAAAAAAAAAACAAGTTAAGACAATAAAAAGAAGAGTATATAGCCCAAATCAGAAAATATTGTCTATTTAGATATTCAAAGGCAACACGTGGCATATACAACAAAAGAAATTTCCATTTTTTTTTTAAAAAAAGCAACATATACTTGAAAATGGTCCTGTTTTCTTCCTTGTAGATATGAAACATCCTAGTGTTTAAAACACATTTAGCAAACGCAACAGAGCTCATTCAGGGCTGATTTGAGTTCACAAAATATTTTTTATTATAAGTAAGAAAGCATACAGCCAATAAAATTAAGAAAACATTCACAATACATAAGTAACACAGACCTGATGCAAGAGATACTTTTCAGGACATTTTTTTTTTCTTTTTACTGATTCCATTTGAATGTTAAGTAAGTTGCTTATCAAGAAGAATATTTTGTAAACATTTCAAAGAAACTCTTGAAATGCCTCACTCTGAGTTAGCATCTTGCAAAGGAGGCTTTCTGTACTTTTTACAATCTGGGCAGTGACACAGAAACTTGATTCCAAAGCAGAGAGAAAGGAATACCATTTGTCAAAAGAGGTGCTGATGGCTTTGGGGTACCTAACACACCCAAAGAAAAGGGTTCTCCTGTTTCTTCCACCAACAGAAATGTCTTACTCAAGGATGCTGGTGAGGCACTATGAATGAAGTAACATACATTAACACTGCAAGATTTAAAAAAAAAAAAAATCAGTTCTAAGTTCGGATTAAAGCACTGCAAAACATAGCCCCACTGAATGGCTTTTTTTGACCTGGTAAGATGGGGATGCAGGGTTTCAACTCTGTCCATCCGTGGGGTTACTACAATCCACACCTCTATCTAGGAAAGCCATTTGTTTGGTTCAGAAAAGCTATCTGACATGTGAAATGAGAAAAGACAGAAAGCCAGTTATTTTACATAAATACAAAGTGCTTTCTGTTACCACGGAAGATCATAAATTTAAAGTCAAACTCTTTTTTAGCTGGCTTTTATTTACGATATTTACAGAATGGCAAATTCCCCAGGGAAAGCCTTTGCCATTTAAAAATGTTTGAACACCATGGTGACTTCTTAAAATTTTTCAAAACCTTTTTTAGGAAAAAGAAAAAACAAGCATTCACAGCATTCGTCTGTTCTCACCTTATATTTATTTGTGTCAGTGAATTTTAAGGAATCATTCTTTCCTGTGTTTCTAGATGTTATACATAAGCATTTGTTAGAACTTCACAGAGTCTGTGTGTTTGTTTCATCGGCTTATAAAGTGCTAGTTTAAAGGGCAAAAATGTGGTTGTAAGATCTCAGGTAACTTGTTAGTTTATCTTATTAAATATGATAAATATATATTTATTATAATAAATTATAAATATCCATATGATACAATAAATAAATAAAACCAATATCAACAAAGCATCTCACAATTCTGAAAAAAAAATCCCATTCCTACCATAAGCCTCAATTCTTTTTTAGAAATAATTTATGAAGGCATGCACCTACCTTTACAATCTGAAAACTTTTCTTGGAACACTGTTAGCACCTGTTTGTATACAGCAAACTCAACCCTTCTGATTTCTTTCCTGGGAAAGGTTTGATTTTTCAGGTGAAGCTGTTCATTGCTGATTCTTTGCCCTATTTTTTAAATCTTAAGATAAAAATAAATTTCTAAAAACAATTTGGGAGCCAAAGACATGTCCCTTGTAGCTTCCCACATTTGCAGTGTCCCTGTTTGCTTGACTATGAACAACACAGAAAATACACTAGAATGTATTTGAAAATAGAGTTTGTTATGTGTTGAAAAGCAGCAGAAGGCTCCCCTGACACCTCAGAGTCTCACCAAACCTGAATTTCTTAACAGCAAGCCCCAGAGAAAGCTCCTGTAGCTTTTGGGATGAGCATGTGTGGCAGGGTTCATCCAGGAGCTCAGCTTGGGTGCTGTCCATTCTGTGTGATGGGTTGGATTTTCTCTAGAGAGACATCAGTGTCATAGTCCAATATGACTGACAGGGCTGGGGACAGCTTCTCCAAGGGTTTGGCCATTCCGCCTGCCTCCTCCTTTTTCAGGTCCTCGGAGGAGCCCACAGCATGTGGGATCAGGTAAACCAGATTGCACTCCTTAGAGATGGAACCTCGTGGCTCGTGGTGGCTGGAAAACACCACAGCCCCGTTGTTATTGATGCTAACTGTCTCTATGGCATTATTCGTTGTAGGGCAGAGTCTGTAGCATCCTAAGAGGGTTGAAAATGCCTTCCGAAAATCAGCATTGAACGCATAAATGATGGGGTTCAAGGAGGAGTTAGCCCACCCAAACCACACAAACACATCAAAGGTGATGGAGTCGATGCAGAAAGGCTGCGTCTCCCCCGACCCACAGAAGGGCAGAATGCAGTTCAAGATGAAGAAAGGCAGCCAGCAGCATACAAACACCCCCATGATCACGGACAGAGTCTTCAGGACTTTAGTCTCTCTCTTGAAGGACATCTTGAAAGAGCTTTCAGGCTGAGAACATTCGACCGGTTTCCCGTTACCCGTGGTGGTCTGGCAATTCTTGGCATGGACTGCTGCCCTCTCCAAGGCAGAGATGCGCCGGATTTGCTTCTGGGCAATCCTGTAGATCCTGGTGTAGGTGACAAGCATGATGGCCACGGGGATGTAAAAGCTTATTAGGGAGGATGAGATGGCATATGTCCTGCTCAGGCTGGAATCACAGTTGTCTATGGTGTCATCCAGGGAAGTGGCATTCCCATCCGAAAGGCTGGTGGGTTTTGCCTTGTGCCAGCTGAGCTGCACTGGGATGAAAGAGATGAGGACAGACAAGGTCCACGCCACGCTGATCAGGATGAAGGCTGCCTTGGGGGTCATCTTTCTCTCATAACGGAAGGGGCTGGAGATAGCCCAGTACCTGTCCATGCTGATCACACAGAGGTTGAGGATGGATGCCGTGGAGCACATGATGTCAAAGGCCACCCAGATGTTACAGAAGGACCCAAACGGCCAGAAGCCAGCAATCTCAGCCACTGCTTTCCAGGGCATGACCAAGACAGCCACTAAGAGGTCCGACACAGCCAAGGAGATAACGAAGAAGTTGGTCACCTTGGATCGCAGGTGTCGGAACCTAATCACAGCGGCACAGACCAGTGTGTTCCCCAGGAGGGTGGACAGGATGAGCAGAGACAGAAAACAGGCAGTGAGGATGCGGAAGGAGAAGTCCCTCTTCACCACCAGCCCGGCCCGGTCCATGGTCGAGGTGTTCAGAGTCCTCATCTTGCAGGGCTCTGACACTCCTCAAGTTCAAAGCAGGGGTTAGGGGTCAGTGAGACTGACGGGAGTCCGCCCTCGCCCGGCAGCCCCTTGCACGGCAGGATTGCTCCCTGGGAAGAGGACCTCACCAACATTCCATGACCCGACAGCAGCAGCTGTCGGCAGTCCGCGTCAGTCCTGCAGAAGCTCCCTCCCGCTTTCTACCACTGTCCTCTGACTCCCTTCCTCCAGGTCACTGTCATGGGCGCCAGCTGGCCCCTGAATTCCCCAAAGAAAACTTTGGCTTTTTAGCATATTCTAAGCCATCAATCCAGAGACTCCCAGGCCTCTCTGCCTTGCTAGTCAACTGCAATCTCATTTCGGGGCTGTTGCTTCTCGGATGGTGACAGGGAATTCTCCCCTTTTGAAACGCAGCTGAAAAGACATGTCTCTCTCCTCCAAGCCCCTGGCTCCTCAGCAGCTCCCCAAATGCCCTAAAAAGCAAAAAGAAAAGCACAGGGTCGTTCGCGGAGACTTAAGCCAATCTCATCTTTACTCATGTCAAGCCCAGCCAGATAATTCTCTGGACAAGCCCGTCTGGGCCACCTACCTTGCCTTGGGGTTGTTTCTCTCAGAGCCCCTGGAGGTCGGAATGCGCTGCGGCTCAGACTCGTTCAGGAGAAGCGCTCGCAGCAGGGGTTCGGCTCCCGACTGGCAAAAACCTCCCCAGCGGATTTGGGAAAAGGATCCCGGGCCAGTCCCCCAGAGAGTCGGCGCTGCCCTGCCGCCTCGAACTGCTAGAGATTGTTCAAAGCGGAGACCCGAGCAAAAGACTCCCGGGCGCTTGGGAGAGATCCCTCCCAGGACTGGTCACTTCGGCAGCCTACTTCTTTGCGTCCTCTCTCCTAGAGCCCGGTGCCTGGGCAACCCGTGGGTGGCCTTAGGACCCCAGGACAGAGCTCCCGACTGCACCGTCCGCTACCTCTCGGGAGCCTGCGGGAACGCGAGGCAGAGAGCGGAGCTGGCACAGGCGGGCGCACGGACCCGCACGGTTCCCGTGGGGCACAGCCCACCCCGCCGCGTCTGCCCCCCCTGCCTTGGGGGCGGGCCTCGCTTGACAGGTAGAGTTGCGCTGGAGACAGCCGCACGTGGTTCCCCCGATGGTGCTGCTAGCGAAGGGGGTGCGGGACTCCCAGGTAAGAGCTGCCCTCCCTGGTTACCTCGCTGATCCGCGGACCCCTGGACGGCACGCGCAGGGCCCACGGGACCAAAACCCCGATGGTGGAACCTCAAGTAAGCCTGAGTGGCCTGGAAGCAAAGCTGGGTGCTAACATCCAGAGCCTCTTCGCGTAACCCCCCACCCCCACCCCGAGCCTGATCCCAAACCCTAAACCAGCGGAGACCATCCCCACTCTCACACACACCACCACCCGCTAGAACGGCTGCCCCGCGTCCGACCCGCGCTGTCTCCAAGTACCTCCAACTAGGGTGAGACGTGCCCCAGGGGCGCCTGTACTCACCGCTCAGGATCAGGCGCTGTGCGGCGGCGCCCCAGGCCAGTGCGGCCCGCCGCGCCCCGAGGGCGCTCACTTGGCTCTCCGTCCCGGTGGCGGGCGCGTCTGGGGCTGCGCTCAACCCCGGACTGCAGCCGGTGCCCCTCGCCTCTAGAGCCCCGGCTCCAGAGCCCCGCGCTCCGTGGACCCGGCGCGCCCTCTGCCGGCGGCCACGGCTTCCGGGGCCGGCCGCGCGCTCGCACGTTCCTCACTTGTGCAGGCTCCAGGGTGGGCCCGCGGCTTGCGCCCGGCTCGCCCTTCCCTGTCCACTGCCAGAACCTGGGAAAGCGGAGACGGAATCTTCCTTATTCGAGATTCTCTGCTTAAAGTACCCTGAGAAGCTGACACGGGTGCAAAATGCCTTTGGCTGGCGTTGCATGCACTGAGTCAGTATTTCTTCCTGCGTGCCCCCTGCGCGCCAAGCACTGGGGCGAAAGGGAAGTGAGGTGCAAGCCTTACTCTCAAAGAGAACGGGGAGACCTGGAATTCAGTGAGCAGCCTGTGTGTCCCAGACGTATGCCTTGTGTCATTCACTCCCTGAAAACAAACCTCGCTCACAGGCCGGTTTATCTCCACTTGACAGTGTGGAATGTGAGGCTCAGAAAGGCGATGGGACCTGTGCGAAGCTACACGGTTGATGAGAGCGCTGGGCGGCTGCCTGACTGCGCCCGCCAGTTCTTTCAACTTGCCACGTCCAGCGCTGGAGCCCACAAACAAAATATAATAATTACCTATGGGGAGAAATTACAGGGAAGAAGAGGCAGGAGGTTTTGGAGGAGAAGACTCCCCCAGCCTCTCGCGGTTGCCCGCGGGTCAGACTTAATAGCAATCGTCCTGAAATGGAGACATCGCCTGCCTTCCTTGCCTTAGAAACGTGGGAAGGGAATAGGCACAGGGCTCCGAGGTCACACGGCCTGTTTTCCTGCCCTCGCCTTGCCCTGTGGGCTACGTGTGCCCTCTCTCCTCTCTGCAAAACGGTGATGACATAGCAGGATTGTGAGATGAGATGTTTGCGGAGGGATTGGCACCAAACCCAGGACCTAGACTGCCCTCCCAGGGCAGGAACACCTCTCCCCACTCGCGGGGTTCATTAAAAAACCAGTAGTCTATTCTGCATAAGAATCATTCATCGCCACATCAGGAGCAAGAATTTTCTGTGTACAAACCCTGAACGTAAATAATAATTCCATCTAATTAGAAAGTACAAATTGCACCTTGGTTTCAGATGCAAGGACCATGTTACCGACATAGATCGCCTTGTGGCTGTGCTTACAGCAATGCCTCCTCCCCCTCACTGTCGGACACACTGTCTCACAAACCGATGGTCAGAGATACGATTTTTGCCACGCGCATGCCCCAAAGAACCACATTCCTGGAGACCCTAAAGCCATGTTTAATGCAACACTTCCAGATCATTTTCTTCAAGGCAAACATTCTCTCAGCTTCTTGACTTTCCTCATCTTTCTTTCTTTCCCTTTTAAACAGGGAAATGTTTCTGATTTAAGACAGGGTATGTTTCTGGTTTAAGACAGTCTTGAGAGACTCAATATTTTAACTCCTCACATTCTGCCCTCCCCACCTGCAATTTCCCACTGCAGTTACCCAGAAATAAACAAGGTAGGGGAAAGGCAGCATTGACCTTGGAACGCAGGAAAGGGTGGGGTCCTTTTCTACAAGATAAAAGGCAAGGGGATTGCAGTGGAGGAGGTTAGACTCCCTTGGGATATGAGGAGGAAAATTCTTCAGAGGCACTGGAAGAAACCCTAAAAGAACACTAACCTCCCACCCCAAGGTCAAGGTAGCAGGAACTGGAGGTGAGGATGAGGCCAAAATTTTGAGGGTAAAATTCATTTTAATGATGCCTTTGAAAAGTGCCCCCAATGCCTAGAACCAACATCAATGCCCACTGCTCTAGAAGTTAAAACAAGGCTGCCACCCACATCACAACACCTGGGTATCAGGTAGCATCACACTCAATGAGACACCAGTTCAACATCAATAGATACTTTGTATAAAATTTAAATATTAACCAAACCTTCTTAAAGGAAATGCCATTCACAACACATTTCTTCATTTCCTCATTTCTCTCAAGCTCAGCAGCTACAAAAAAACCAAAAATGAAGCAAAAAATATTCCCCACAAACCTTTCCTTCCACGAAAAATCCCCTGAATTCTTCTAAGTTAGCTCATATTGACCTCTGATTTTTCTTTCCATTCATTTACCTGGCAGATTCAGGTTCATATCAACATATAATTCTTTTGTAATAGTTAAGAGGTTTGTCTCACCCACAAGTAAATATCTGCCATTTTCTAGGTCAGAACGTGGAATCTCCTCGTTACCCGTATGCTGTGATCTGAATATGTCTATCAAAAACGCATGTCTAAATTGAATTGCCATTGTTATGGCATTTTGAGGTGAGACCTTGGAGAGGTGATTGGACCAGAGAGTTGTGCCCTTGAGAATGGAGTAACCCTGTTATCTTGTGAGTGGGTCGGTTATTGTGGAGTAGGCTCTTGATAAAAGAATAAGTTGCTTCCCGCCCCTATCTCCTCTGTCTCCTGCCATGTTATTACACAGCAAGAAGACCCCCACCATGTGTGCCCCCTCATCTTTGACTTCCAGCCTCCAGGACCATGAACCAAAACAACTTCTATTCTCTACAATTTACTCAGTCTGTGGCATTTTCTTACATTTGCGAAAAATGGACTAAGACCACATGGGATACAAAAAAGGCCACTTATTGCACAAGAAGATAGGGAAAGGGGAGAGGGAGGGTGGGGGGAGTGAGGATAGAAAGCAGCAAATTTCTATGTGTTAAAAGAAAGTGACAATAGTTTGAGTTGAAAATCCGTGTGATGATACTTTCTCTAGTAA
>CAUYRH010119175.1:0-15224 GCA_963574655.1 Perodicticus potto
TTGTGGCAGGCGCCTGTAGTCCCAGCAACTTGGGAGGCAGAGGCAGGAGACTCGCTTGAGCCCAGGAATTGGAGGTTGCTGTGAGCTGTGATGCCATAGCACTCTATCCAGGGTGACAGCTTGAGGCTCTGTCTCAAAAAAAAAAAAACATAGATTACTATGTTTAAAAATACTTTCAACTTAATACTAAGTATTTATCATGAGTTAACAGTAAAAATTAGCTGGGCGGCGCCTGTGGCTCAGTGAGTAGGGCGCCAGCCTCATATACTGAGGGTGGCAGGTTCAAACCCAGCCCTGGTCAAACTGCAAACAAAAAATAGCCAGGTGTTGTGGCAGGTGCCTGTAGTCCCAGCTACTCGGGAGGCTGATGCAAGAGAATCGCCTAAGCCCAGGAGTTGGAGGTTGCTGTGAGCTGTGTGATGCCACAGCCCTCTACCGAGGGTGATAAAGTGAGACTGTCTCTACCAAAAAAAAAAAAAAAATTAGCTGAGCATGGTGGTGCATGCCTGCAGTCCTAGTAATCCAGGAGGCTGAGGCAGGAGAATTGCTTAAGCCCAGAAGTTTGAGGTTGCTGTGAGCTATGACTGTGCCACTGCAGTCCAGCCTAGATGACAGAGTAAGGCCCTGTCTTAAATAAAAGAGGGGGGAATGTATGTGCATAGGTAGTTTATATTATTTTTTATTTGAACTTATTTCAGACAGACCTTAATTAGCTTAATAGGCCAACTATGCGAGCATGGGAAAATTATCTGAACCTTCCTTAGTCTCTTCAGGCTCTAAACTTTCTAAATCTGAAACACAAATACTTATCCCTACACCTGAGAGGATGTTTTAGAAAATGAAGTTAGTAAAGCACCTTTATAGAGTACTTGGTCGTGATTATTATTTGGCCCCCTCTCCTTACCACAAACTCCAGTCTCATCAGAAAATTCAGCGTTTCCTAAAGCTAGTATTGCTTTTTTGTTTTACTGTTTATTTACCTACAAAGAAATTTCTATTCTTCTTTACCTTTGATTCTTCCTTTCCTAATTTGTAAAATGATTAAAATATCTGTAACCATTTCCTGTGTTGATAGTTATTACATTCAATACTACATACAAGGTCTTCACAAGAGCAGCACAGGACAAAGCCCTCCATGTTGACTAAGATTATATTATTGGCCAAATATCACATCTTTCAAGCCCAGTTAAAATGTCATTTTATTTTAAAGTTTTATTAGATTCTTTTCCTATGAAGAAGTAATTGCTCCTTCTCTTGTCTTTCTATGTTGTTTTCCACAGAGTTTTACAATAGTGCTTATTATTCACAAATACAATTAAGTATCTACAAATCTATCTGTCCTATAAATTCTTAGAAGACCCTTTAAAATATAAAATAAAACTAAAAATCCCCCCCCCAAAAAATTAGCCATGGATGTCAACCAACAATTTGGAGATGCTGAAATATTCAAATTCCAACAGTAATCCAAGAAATTAAAACTAAAACACCAGGCTAGGTACCAAGTACCAAGTGGTGGCTCAAGCCTATAATCCTAGTACTCTGGGATGCTGAAGTGAGAGGACTACCTCAGGAGTTTTAGTTTGAGAGCAAGAGCAAAATTCTGCCTCTATGAAAAAACAGAAAATTTAGCCAGGCATGGTGGCTTCGGTAAGCTGGTGAGTCCCAGCTACTTGGGGAGGGTGAGGCAGAAGGATTGCTTGAGCCTGGAAGTTTGAGGTGAGCTACAGTGCTGCCATTGCACTCTACTCAGGACAACAGAGCAAGACTCTGTCCTAGAGTGGGGTGGACAGGGGAGTGGGAGAGGAAAGTAATGAGATTTTGGGGGCCAGGGATGGTAGCTCACGCCTATAATCCCAGCATTCTGGGAGCCCAAGCAGGGTGGATTGCTTGAGCAAAGGAGTTCAAGATCAGCCTGAGCAAGAGTGAGACTTCGTGTCTACTAAAAATAGAAAAACTTGGTGGTGCCCAAAGCTCAGTGGGTAGGGTGCTGGCCACATACACCAAGGCTGGCGGGTTAGAACCTGGTCAGGGCCAGCTAAAACAATAATGATAACTGCAACAACTTAATAGTCCAGGGACTATTAGGCAAGAGAACTGCTGAAGCTTAAGAATTTGAGGTTGCTTTGAGCTGTGACGCCACCACACTCTACCCAGGGCAACAGCTTGAGACGCTATCAAAAAAATAAAAAAGATAAAAATAAAAAAACGAATTGGGTGTACTGGCGCATGCCAGTAGTCCCAGCTACTCGGGAGACTGAGGCAAGAGGATCACTTGGGCCCAGGAAGTTGAGGTTGCTATGAGCTAGGATGGCACCGTACTCTACCCAGGGCAACAGAGTAAGACTATCTCAAAAAAAAAAAAAAAAAAAAGAGCGAGATTTTTAATCAAACCAATCAGCAAAGATTTTTTTTTTTTGTAGAGACAGTCTCGCTTTATCACCCTCGGTAGAGTGCCGTTGTGTCACACAGCTCATAGCAACCTCCAACTCCTGGGCTTAGGCAATTAATTCTCTTGCCTCAGCCTCCCGAGTAGCTGGGATTACAGGCGCCTGCCACAACGCCCAGCTGTTTTTTTCTTTTGCAGTTCAGCAGAGGCTGAGTTTGAACCCACTACCTTCAGTATATGGGTCCGGCGCCCTACTCGATGAGCCACAGGCACCACCCAGCAAAGTTTTTATTTAGTGATTATGGTCAAAGCTTCTAAATATGATGGAAAAAATTTTGTTCTTTTGTACAAGTTTGTACATGGTTAGTGTTAGTACAAACTAGGTACAACCAACTCAGTAACTGCTCAATAAATATTTATTAGAGGGCTTGCTTTATACCTAGAAACTTAAAAAAATTTTTTAAAGACACGGGAAAATTCTTAGGGTAGAATGGGTTTTTTTAAATTTCAGATTAACGTGAGGGTAAAAACAATTAGGTTACAATGTTTGCATTTGTTAGGCAGAGTCCTTACTGTGGTTGTGTCTTAGGGTAGAAAGTTAAGTGGAAGAAGCTGGATATAAAATTGTCTTTTTGTGTGTAATCTCAATGTACAGAGGGAGAAACACTCCATGTTCTCACTTATGTATGGGATCTAAACAAGGTAAATTCATAGAAGCAGTGTAGATTGATGGTACCAGGGAATGAAGATTGGTGGGGGGGGGAGTTGGAAAGTGGCTGGTCAAAGGATACAAAACTCCAGATAGGAGAATAAGTACAAGAGATACATAGTATAGGCCTGGTGCAGGGGCTCATGCCTATAGTCAGAGTACTGTGGGAGGCCAGCGCAGGTGGACAGCCTGAGTTCAGGAGTTGGAGACCACCCTGAGCAAGAGCAAGACCCTGTCTCTACTAAAAATAGAAAAACTAGCCAGGCACTGTGCCTGCAATCCCAGCTGAGGCAAGAGGGTTGCTTGAGCCCAAAGGTTTAAGGTTGCTTGCTTAAGCATAGCTCAATGATGTGAGCTATGATACCAAAACTCTACCCATGGCTGAAAAGAGTGAGACTCTGTCAGAAAAGAAAGAAAAAGAAAAAGACAAATGAAAAGGAAAAAGGAAAGAAAAGAGATCAACAGTTAGCATGATAACTAAAGTTTATAACAATGTATTATATAACTAAAAATTACTCACCACAAAAAAAAGAGTCAACGCATTAATTAGCTTGATTTACACAATTCTACAATGTGAATATTATTTCAAAATGTCATGTTTTGTACCCTAAATATATACAATTTTTATTTGTCAATTAAAAACAGAAGTAATCTGTGGCTCAACAGGCTAAGGCGCCAGCCACGTACACCTGAGCTAGCGGGTTCAAATCCAGCCCGGGCCCACCAAACAACAATGATGGCTGCAACCAAAAAACTGGCCAGGCATTGTGGCAGGTGCCTGTAGTCCCAGCTACTTGGGAGGCGGAGGCAAGAGACTCGCTTGAGCCCAGGAATTGGAGGTTGCTGTGAGCTGTGCTATCACAGCACTCTATCCAGGGTGACAGCTTGAGGCTCTGTCTCAAAAAAAAAAAAAAAAAAACAAAACAGAAATAATCTGAAAAAAATTTTAAATCCTACAATCTGGAATAAGAACAAAATATAAATACAGGATAAGGATGTCATGTGTTGGGTTCTCCTGAATGCAGTAAGAACCCTCAAACTGCAGAACTGTTAATAACACATATTGGCATCTACAGAACATAAGGCTTTGAAGCTAAAGGGATTCTTACACCAACTCAATGTGAATCCCACGTACTTGCTCTTGAAGTTGTTACGTGGGAGATGTGGGAGAAAACAGCTCCCGAACTGCTATAAGTACTTCTCCAAAACACTAAATGTTGCAATATGGGTCAAGCTTTGAGAGCTTATCTAGATCACAAGTTTACCATGACTGTGCCATGATCTAATTTTAACTTTTTTTATACAAAAAATGTCCCTACATAATGACACAATGAAGTGACTCAAGTTACTTTATCTTTATAAATGTTATCTCTTTCCAAAATGTTATCATCTTGAATTTAAGCTTTAATCGAATATCATGTTCAAAATGGCCAAAGGAGGATCACATGTAAGTTACATTCAGTAACTTTGACCTGTCTACACTTATATCTAAGACCTTTTCTCTGAAAATACAAAAATAGCCATTTTCTAAACTTAGGCTTATTAAAGAACCATATCCCTATTATTTCCCACTCATATTAAAATTCTCATTAATATTACAAATAAGATATCATTATCAATATTACTCATATCTGTACTTTCATCAAGTACAACAGAAAATATAAAAATTGATTAAACATCTTGTCTCATTTGCTAATTCATCATGAGCAAGAGTATTTCCAACGTACTTACTCATGCAAATGCTCATTCCAGTTTGATGTGCTTTTTGCTGCACTCTAACTCAACATAAATAAAGGTTATACATATGATATTTTTTTTTTTTGAGACAGAGTCTCAAGCTGTAGCCCAGAGTAGAGTGCTGTGGCATCACAGCTCACAGCAACCTTAGACTCTTGGGCTTTAATTTAAGCTATTCTCTTGCTTCAGTCTCCCAAGTAGCTGGGACGACAGGCACCCCCACAATGCCCGGCTATTTTTTTGTTGCAGTTGTCATTGTTGTTTTAGCAGGCCCGGGCCGGGTTCAAATCTGCCAGCCTTGGTGTATGTGGCCAGTGCTCTACCCACACTGAGTTATGGGCGCTGCCCACATATGTAATATTTTTCTCTTAAAATATATGTAGCTGTTCAGCTGTGCACAGTGGCTCATGCCTGTAATCTCAGCACTCTGGGAGGCCAAGGCAGGTGGATTGCCTGAGCCCCCGGTTTCTAGACCAGCCTAAGCAAGAGCATGAGACCTTTCTAAAAACAGTCAGGCATTATGGCGGGCCACCTATAGTCCCAGCTACTTGGGAGGCTGAGGCAAGAGGATCACTTAAACCCAAGAGTTTGAGGTTGCTGGGAGCTATGATGCTATGGCACTATACCAATGGCAAAAAAGGGAGACTCTGTTTCAAAAAAAAAAAAAAATTATATGTATGTATGTATTGAGATGGGTGCCAGCAGCCTCATGGGTACCAGCTGCCCCATCACCCCAATAAGATAGATACCACTTGCCACCAATGTGCACCAGAGGGCTATGGAGGATTAAAGATGAAAGGACAAAAAGATGAGAATACTGTAACTCTGAAATGATGCCAAGTACCATTACTCTTAGATCGGTCCAGATCGGGCCGGAACAGGACAAGATAAGAATGGATGGGCCAAGAACCGTCGTCATGAAAGTTAATGAGCTAAGTGCTGTGACAAATTGTTTTACTTATCCATTAGTTGCTAGATCTGCATTATGTTACTTTATTGTTATCTAACTGCCCTTTATTTTACCTATTGGCTAATCTGCTAAACTGCTGGTTCACTTCTGTAAAAGGGGGTCATGGTGACCCCATGCTTGCTTTCTGCTTCTTTTGCCAACTTTCTTTTTACTTTTAATTGCTAACTTTCAGACCACCTGTTTGGCTCGTTGCCAACTTTTGGACTAGAAAAACCCCAACTTCAGACCGCCCCCCATGCTCTCTCACTTAGTCTGTTTAGACTTTGCTGAGACAGCCCTGCAGTTAATAAGACTCCTTTTGAAATTCTAATTTGAGTCAGTGGTCCTTTATCTCGCCCCCTAACAATATATATACACACATACATATATATATGTAAATAAATATATAATATATATCTGCTTAAAATAAAGGAACAGCAAGGTTGACAGGGGTTAATTAAAAAACTAAAAAAATTAAAGAATACATAGCTGCACATCCTAACATTTGAAAACAAATCTCCTTGAAATTGCAGTCCCCTTCCTACCCCTTCCAATTTCTACATCAGGTATCTTTTCCATTAACTGCCATAGTTTTTACAATGGATAGCTTCATAATACTACATGATATGGACTTAATTGTGTCCCCTACAAATTCACAAATGGAAGCCCTAATCACCAGTGTAACTGTATTTGGATATGGGGCCTTTCGGAAGTCATTATGGCTTAAAGTCCTACAAACAAGGTCCTGAGATGACAGGAATAGTGCTCTTCTAAGATTAGAGGAAGACACTGGATTGCTTTCCTCACAGACAGAGAGGCAGCAACGTGAGGACATGGTGAGAGGCAGCCATTTGCAACCTAGGAAGAAAGCCTCCATTAGAAATCAAATCTGCTGCTTCTAGCTCCAGAACTTTGAGTAAACAAATTTCTATGTTTAAGCCATCTTTGTTATGATAGCTAAAGCAGACTAATATATGACATTAAGTTATGAATTATGCATGCTTTATTTCAGATAACATGTTAGGAGGATGTTTGCTCTGCTTTTTACCTATTATTACTATACTGATATTCTTCACTTCTATGAACAATTAGTTCCTCTCTCCCATTTTCTTCTTCTTTTTTTTTTTGAGACACAGTCTCACTTTTGTAACCCCCGGTAGAGTGCCATAGCATCACAGCTCACAGCAACCTCAAACTCTTGGGCTCAAGTGATTCTCTTGTTTCAGCCTCCTGAGTAGCTGGGGCTATCGGCGCCCGTTATAATGCCCGGCTATTTTTAAAGATGGGGGTCTCACTCTGCTCAAGCTGGTCTTGAACCTATGAGCTCAAGCAATCTACCCGCCTGGGCTTCCCAGAGTGCTAGGATTACAGGCGTGAGCTAACATGCCCGGCCCTATCTTTGTTTTTTCAACGTTCACAGACATGAACATAATGTTTTATTTTCATGTTAACTGTATTATATGTAAACAAAATGTAACTACGAGGCTAATCACATGACACTGACCACAGTATCAGAGGATACAGGGATGGACTATGGTAAACTGGAGAGTGTGAATATCAACTAAGCAACCATTGCTCAGCAGCCAGAGCCTCCTGCTCCTTCTGTTTGTGTGTGTGTAAAAGACAGAGAGAGACAGGGTCTTACTCTGCCACTCTCTGACAGTGGCATCATCATAGCTTACTAAAACTTCAAACTCCTCTGTTAAAGTAATCCTCCAGCCTCAGCCTCCCAAGTAGCTGGGACTACAGGCACGTGCTATCACAGCTGGCTGTATTTCATAGAGATAGCCTTTTCTTTCTCAGAGAGACTCAGAGAGAGAGTCTATCTCTACAAAATCCTCCTGTCTTACCCTCCTCAATGTGCGAAGATTACAGTCATGAGCCACCAATGCCAGCCTAGTCCATTTTTTTATAGATGGAAATGATGGTCCATAGTTGCCAATTCTTCTAATTTTCAATTTTAGAAGTTGACAGCCACTTCAAATTTAAAGAAAAATTACACATGACAATATATGTTCTCTCAAAAATTAGCACATGAATGTTCATAGCTGCATTATTCAAGTAATCAAAAAGTGGAAACAACCAAACTGTCCAGTAAGTGACGAATAAATAAACAAATGTGATATATCCATACAAAAGAATATTATTTATCCATAAAAGGAAATGAAATGCTGGCACATGCTACAACATGGATGAACCTTGAAGACCTTATACTGAGTGAAAGAAGCCAGACACAGAATGCCACATATTATATGATTCTATTGACATGAAACGTCCGAAAGAGGCAAAACCACAGAGACACAAAGTAGATTACTGGTTTCTGGGTGGTAGAGGGAAGGAGAAATGGTGGGTGACCATCAAATGAGCAGATAGTCTCTTTGTGGAATGATGGAAATGTTCTGGAATTCGATACTGTTTATGGTTGCACAACACTGTGAATGTACTAAAACCACTAAACTATACTTTAAAATGGTGAATTTGATCTTTGCTTTATTAAAAACAAAGCAGCACTATACAAACTAAAACAAGTTTCTGTGCCAAGTTAGATCTGTGAACTAAAAATTCTCTTGACAAGAAATTCTAAAACAACGCTCCCTTATCTGTGTACATTTAGGCCGAAGTATATGACTACAAAAGTTGACAAATGGACGGTCTTTTCCCAATTAGTAGGAAAAAAAAAGCAAGAAAAGGTCTATTGAGTTTCCCTCAACTTTGTTTTTCCACAGAAGTTTCTTTTTAACTTTTTGGTCTCTTCTCAATTAAAATGCAGTACCTAATATAAAGTAAAGAAACAGAAATTAAATTTCACATCATTCTATAAGCTCAATAACATCCAGGTAGTGTACTGCCTGATTGACATACTGGATCTTAAAGAGCCAGACAAGGGTTTAAATGATACCTAACATTTATTTGTAAATCTACCATAGTTAAAAGAATAACAATTCAAGTATTTGAGAGCTTCATGCCTGGCCCTAATATAAGTGGGATAAAAGTGATATAAAGAAAGTCCTAGAAAAGGGATCAGGAAGGAGGATTTCAGATAGCCAGTCAAGTATAACCAGATTTCTCACAAAGGTGGAAACCAGATCTGAGGGAGAGAACAGCATTAAAACATAGAGGAAAGCCCAAGACACATAGAGAAAATAAAAGCATCTGAATAACCTAGAACCCATACAGATTATGAGATTCCGAATGTCCGTCTAGGGAATTTAGGTTTTTGGTTTTTTTTTTTTGAGACAGAGCCTCAAGCTGTCACTCTGGATAGAGTGCCATGGCATCACAGCTCACAGCAATCTCCAATTCCTGGGCTCAAGCGAGTCTCTTGCCTCCGCCTCCCAAGTAGCTGGGACTACAGGCACCCGCCACAACGTCCAGCCATTTTTTGGTTACAGCCGTCATTGTTGTTTGGTGGGCCCGGGCTGGATTCGAACCCTCCAGCTCAGGAGTACGTGGCTGGCGCCTTAGCCGGTTGACTCATAGGCGCTGAGCCAAATTTAGGTTTTTTTAGAAGGAAATTCTAATTCTCTTGGAGACAAAACCAACTTAATTATGCAGCTGGTGGATTTTCTAGATTGCATGCTGCCATTTTTGAACATTTTACCCACTTTTATAGATAATACATTTCTCCTTTGCACCTTTACAAAAAAAAAAGAAAAAAAAAGTTTTCTTACCAAGGTTAGAAAATACCAAAATTTTTTTCTTACCAAGGTTACGGGCATGACAATTTAATTAATGATTAAAGAAACATCTATTTTACCTACAAGAATAAGAATGGCTATATATTCTGTCTCCAGTGCCTATTTATTTTTATATCTTGCTGCCTGACTCCCAAATATACAGCCACACTTAACTTCTAACATACTTTGCTTTACCACTGTGTTAGACATTTCCAGGTACTATTTCTAGCTTTCAATCTACTCCTTTCCATTTTACTTGGCCCCTTCTAACATAGCCAAACAACAATGTTTGTTTATACCTCAAAGTAATTAAAATAATAAACCAGAATCATATTTCTTTGATCTTGCAATGGAATAATTACAATAATAACATCTGAGAGGACAGAGGACCTGAAATTATATGCAAGTGCAGCATCAAATGTGCACAGGGACTCCAGAGACAGACCACCAAGGTCTGAGTATTGGGTCTGCAACTAACAGGCTGTGTGACCTTAAGCAAATTACTTAAGGCGCAGTGCAATGGCTCATATTGGTAATCCTAGCACTCTGGGAGGCCACGGCAGGTGGAGTGGTTGAGGTCAAGAGATGGAGACCAGCAAGAATGAGACTCTGTCTCAACTAAAAATAGAAAAACTAGCCAGGCGTTGTGGCAGATGCCTGTAGTCCCAGCTACTTGAGCTGAGGCAAGAGGAACTCCTAAGCCTAAGAGGTTGAAGTTGCTGCAAGCTATGACACTACAGCATTCCCCCCAGAGCACAGAGTGAGACTCTTGTCTTAATTTAAAAAAAAAAAAAGTTACTTAAAAGGCTCTTTGTCTTATTTGCCTTAACTGGAAAAAAGGAAGTAATAATGTAACACTACTAGGTATGTATTATAATATGATACTACTTAGTATGTATTTTTGTGAAGATACTATGACTTAATATACGTAAAGCACTTAGAATAACATCAGCATATGGCAAATGGCGTTATGTGTTATACTATTTTATCCAGTATAGTGCATGTTTTACAAAAGCAAGGAATTTAGTCTGCTTTGCTTACTGAACTCCATGACTAAAATCTTGCCTAGCACAACAAATACTGATTTAACTAACGAACGCAATGGATAAGAAACATTTTTTTGTTAGAGCAAGAGAAACAGAGAAGTCCTATTTAAAAGGGAAGAAAACAGAGAGAACTGAATGTCCTGCTCTTCCTCCTCTACTTTTTCAAGAGATGTGATCCTCCCCCACAGACCTTTTTCTCTTTAGTTATCTGAGAGTTATAACATCTGCATTCATTGAGAAATGTTTTCAGAAACAGTTATAAAAGACTTTGGTGCATTTGTTTCCGAAGTTAGGGGAATATTGACCATATAAACCTTGCTACTAAAAGTACGGTCCGGCTGACCAGTGGTATCAGCATCATATAGGTCTTTGTTGAAATGATCAATCAGCGAACAGCCAAGATCTATTTCATAAGATTCTGTATGTTAAAAAGTTCCCTATGTGAACAACAAGCAAATTAAAGTTTGAGACATACTACTCTAGATCATTCTAGTTAAAGAGCACAGGCTTTAGCAGGTTTAGGGCTCAAATTTAGGCTCTGATCCTTTATTATGTAAATGACCTGAGGGCAAGTTTATAAATGTCCCAATTTCCTCAACTGTAAAATTGAAATAATAATAACAGTAGTTACCTCAAAAAGTTGCTATGAGGATTAAATGAAAATCCATATGTAGCATTTGGTAGACTGCAAAGAAAACAGGATGTGCCCAATAAATGTTAGCTGTTGTTATTGTTGAAATCCCCCATCCACTACTATGAGGTCCCACAAAGAAATTTTAGCATTAAATAATAGGAAGAGCTTTACTTTACTGAAAAGTTTGCTTTGTTTTCTTTCTACTTCAAACCGCATAATGAGTCTCCCTTTAAGATAGGGTCAAATTTAAGGTCTCCTAATAGAAATAATTGCCTATTGAATCTCTATTGGGCTTATTTCCAATTCACATTTTATCTGCTTTTGATTTTAACTGTGTTTGGGAATAAGCAAACATGAATGAAATGATCAAAGTGAATGACCAAATGAACAAATAATATTAAGTCTTAAAAAAGTCTGGAAATTCAATGGGGAGCTCAGACTACTTTAAAATTTATTATGCTTTACTGAAGTAGCCTACTAATTTAACTTTCACATATAGAAAAGAAACTTTCAACTCAGAAATCTGACTTACAAATAGAAGAATTTTAAAATCATGTAAAATGATATAAAGAGGATAATAATCAGGATTTTGGATAAAAGCAATGTTTATACATACATTACATGTAAAGGCATATTTCATTGTTTTTAAGTAATGCTTGCAGATACAAGACACTTTAAAAATGGCTCCCTCAAAGCATCAAATAAAGGAAGACCACATTTTTTTAAGTTCCAGTCAGTATATGCAAACTAAAAAGCAAAAGAAGAAAACGTGGTAAGGAAAGGAAATTCATTCTTTTGTCATTAAAAAAAAGTTTTGCTATCAAATATTAACCAAAATATGTTAGCCTAAATTTTAGTTGGTTTCTTTCCTTTTAAAGAGATTAAGACTCAGTTCTGGTTTGGCACCTGTACCTCAAGTGGCTAAGGTGCCAGCCACATACAGCAGAGTTGGTGGGTTCGAATCCAGCCCGGGCCTGCCAAACAACAACAACTATAACCAAAAAAAAAAAAACAATAGCTGGGCATTGTGGCAGGCACCTGTAGTCCAAGCTACTGGGGAGGCTGATGCAAGAGAATTGCTTAAGCCAGGAGTTGGGAGGTTGCTGTGAGCTGTGATGCAACAGCACTCTACCTAGGGCGACAGCTTGAGGCTCTGTCTCAAAAAAAAAAAAGAAAAAAAGAAAAAAAGACTCAGTTCTGCCTCCTAGAAAGGCTGGAATTTGATCTGCTAAGTTAAGGAACTTAAAAAACTCAATCAGAAATCAAATTATTAAAAATTATAATCATAGGCTTGGTGCCTGTAGCTCAGTGGCTGGAGCGCCAGCCACATATACGGGAGCTGGCAGGTTCGAATCCAGCCCAGGCCAACTACAACCAAAAAATAGCTGTGCATTGTGGTGGGTGACTGCAGTCCCAGCTACTTGGGAGACTGAGGCAAGAGAATTGCTTAAGCCCACAGAACTCTACTGAGGGTGATTAGGTGAGACTCTGTCTCTTAAAAAAAAAGAAAAGAAAAGAAAGAAAAAGTAAGTATTGGTGAGGATGCAAAAAAATTGGGAGACCTTAGGTATTGCTGATCAGATGTAAAATGTTGCAACTGCTGTGGAAAACAGTATGGTAGTTCCTCAAAGAAATTAAATACATGGGCAGTGCCAGTAGCTCAGTAGGTAGGGTGCCAGCCATATACACTCAGGCTGGCGGGTTCAAACCCTGCCTGGGCTGCTAAACAGCAATGATAAATGAAATAAAAAAAATAGCTAGGCATTGTGGCGGGTGTCTGTCGTCTCAGTTACTTGGGAGGCTGAGGCAAGAGAATCGCTAAAGCCCAAGAGTTTGAGGTTGCTGTGAGCTGTAATGCCACGGCACTCTATCAAGGGCAACATAGTGAGACTGTCTCCAAAAAAAATTAAACACAAAATTACCACATGATCCACTAATTCCACTTCCATATATAAAGGAAAGGAAAGCAGGGACTCGAAGAAATATTTGTAATTTGTATGCCCATGTTCACAAGCGTGTTATTCACAATGTCCAAAAGTGGAGGCAACTCAAGCGTACAGTGATGAATGATTTGATAAACAAAATGTGGTATATACAAACAATGGAATATTATTCAGTAACTTATTATTAACAAAAGAGGATTCTGACATATTTTGAAGACATTAAATGAAATAAGCTCATCACAAAAGGACAAATATTATTTGATTCCTCTGACATGAGGTTCCTAGAGTAGTAAAATTCATGGAGACAAAGTAGAATGAGGCTCAGCGCCTGTAGCACAGTGGTTACGGCGCTGGCCACATGCACTGAGGGTGGCAGGTTTGAACAAGCAATGACAACAACAACAACAACAAAAATAGCCGGGTGTAGTGGCGGGCGCCTGTAGTCCCAGCTACTTGGGAGGCTGAAGCACGAGAATCGCCTAAGCCCAAGAGTTTGAGGTTGCTGTGAGCTGTGACGCCACAGCACTCTACTAAGGGCGACATAGAGAGACTCCGTCTCAAAAAAAAAAAAGAATAGTAGATGCCAGAGATTGAGGGGAAGGGAAAACAGGGAGTTAGTGTTTAAGAGGTAGAGGGTTCCAGTTGGGGGAGATGAATGGTGATGACAGGTAGGGGCGGCACAACAACGTGGATGTATTTTATGCCACAAAACCAAATGCTTAAATATGGCTAAAATGATCAGGGTTATGTTACGTACACTTTGGCACAATAAACAACAGCTCACTAAATGTCTTCACATTCTCAAGCTAGTAAGAAATATTAAGTTTTGCTAATTTGAACATCTTCGAGTAAGATTTTTAAAATGTCCTATGTAAAAAAGCAACATATTTGACGTTTTTTTGCCTTTTTTCTGTAAAAAGGAAAATCAACTTCCTTTTACAGGAACACTCCCAATTTTTCAAACTGAGATAGAAATTCAGAATTACATAGTTGGGAAGAAGAGTGGAGGAAGATAGAGGAGATTACAAAACAAAGCAAAACAAAACACACAAAAAAAAAACCTTGTTTAGGTGTTTCTTCCTCTTTTTTAGTCTCCTCATCCTCTAAGCTGGGACTTTCCCGTGAAGAGTTGTCTTGGCTAGAGCTTTTCAAAAGTACAGGATCAATTTGTGCTTTCAGGAGTGCAAGAGTCTCAGCCAACTCGTTTCGATTTCTAAACAAGGAAAAAAATAAGACAGCATAAAAATCGTCCTCCTGTTTTAAAGAACTTTCTGAATAAAACCTATTAGAAATTAAAATTGTAAAAAAGAAAAATACATTAAGAACATCCAAAACATCAGTACAGCTAGCCCTAATCTATCTTAAATTTTAAAATAAGTATTAAGAAAAATACATATATTTTGCTCTTTGGAGAGCAAATACTTTGCTCTCCAAAGAGGAACCTTAAGATTATTCCCTCTACTGATTAGAAAGGCAATGAAAATCTTTTTGGTTTAAAAGAAAACTAGGAACAAAATTAAATAAAAATAAAAATTTGATAACTTTTATAAGTACAATGTAGTCCCTAAGGTAATGATTTTCTTTCTTTTGGGTGGGGGGCAGAATCTCACTTTGTTGCCCCTGGTAGAGTGCTGGGGCATCTTAGCTCACAGCAACCTCAGACTTTTGAGCTCAAGTGACTCTCTTGCCTCAGCCTCACAAGTAGCTGGGACTACAGGCGCCCGCCACAATGCCTGGCCATTTTTAGAAATGAGGTCTCGGTCTAGCTCACACTGGTCTCAATCTCAGTGAGCTCATACCATCTGCCTGCCCATCTCAGCTACCCAGAGTGCTGTGATTACAGGTGTGAGCCACCACGCTCAGCCCTGGCAGTGATTTTCAACCATGTTCCATGAGAGGATCTTAGGCATACCATGAAAATTCATAAAGACTATTAATTAAATTATTTTCCGAAGAAGTTCAAAGCACCATACGTATATTCTTTTTTTTTACTCCGTTTTTTTTTTGAGACAGAGCCTCAAGCTGTCACCGTGGATAGAGTGCTGTGGCATCACAGCTCACAGCAACCTCCAATTCCTGGGCTCAAGCGAGTCTCCTGCCTCTGCCTCCCAAGTTGCTGGGACTACAGGTACCCGCCACAACG
>CAUYRH010119177.1:0-14099 GCA_963574655.1 Perodicticus potto
ATAATACCTGAGAAAATTCCAGGAAGGCTATGTTAATCAGTTTGATGAAAATAGTTCAGATTGCATATGAAACCAGCACATTGTACCCCTTGATTGCACTATTGTACACAGCTATGATTTAATAATAAAGACAATAAAAAAAGAGAAAGAAACTGGGCTCTCCTTATCTCTAATATATTTACTTATTGTTTGTTTTCAGAAATGCTAATGCTCATTCCCATGAGAAACAAATTTACTAACTACATTATTTGTACAGAGTTCATTTTTCTTTAATCTTACAATATCCAGTCAAAATACTGCTTCCTTATTTAGGTTAGTTCCTTTCTCACCACTCCTTGAATGTGGTGATGTTATTCATTTATAATATAGTTAAGTTCGTTTGTTATAGTTTGTGTCCTATTTATAATTCATCCCATATCCTAATTGATTTTTAAAATTTACACACTGCAAAATTCATTCTTTGTAATGTATTTTCACCAGTGCATAGAGAAGTGTATGAACCCCAGAACAGCCCCATCACCCCTCAGTTCCTTCATGCTGCCTCTTTGTCCTCCACTTCTCCCAACCTCTAACAACCACTGATCTGTTCTCTGTTCCTATAGTTTGCCTTTTATAGAATGCCATACATATGGATTTATACACTATGGAGCCTCTTGGCTCTGGCTTCTTTCATTGATAAAATATATTTCAGATTTCCCCATTTAGTTTTTGATTTAATACTTTATTCCGTTTCATTGCTGAGTACTAGCCCATCCATTGTGTAGATGTACCATAGTTTTTGGTCCATTTACTGACTGAAGGACATCTGGGTTGTTTTTAGTTTTTGGCAGTTATAACTAAAGCTGCTATAGGGACCTAGCCATATGTTTTTATATAAACTAAGTTTTCATTTCTTTACAGTAAATACTTAGGATCTGGATCATATGGCAAGTGTATATTTACCTTTATATGAAACTGTTAGACTCTTTCCAAAGTAGCTTGCCATGTACATTCCCACAAGAAATACATGAGAGTTTCAATCACCCCACATTCTTGCCAGCATGTAGTATTATTGGGGATCTTGTACTTGTCTTTTACAAAATAATTCGTCAGCTATTCTACTGCAGCTACTATAGAATAGTAGTGGTATCTCAGTGTGATTTTAATTTGATATCACTTATTTCTAATGATGTTGAACAACTTTTCTTTATATTTTAAAATAAAAATAATTACGAGTAAATGCCTTGGTCTTCTCTAGCTTTACCCCAATGTTACATAACTATTGATTCTTTGGAGGCCAAAGCTATAGGGAGTGAGAGGATGGAAAACTCAGCCCACCCAGGGCTGAGGTGTTCCAGGAAAGCACCTATGTGATGTGTGTGGGGTGGGGGTGATTGTGTTAAACTGGCCCATTAGCAGTGGGAGGATCTGGCCAGGCAGACACCAGCCAGACTGTACTCTGAATCCCAGCTGTTGGGGTCCCTATAAGACTCAAAGTCCTTCAGATGGACAAGAAGACAGCAATAGGCCTGAGGGGCAGAATGCTTGTCCTTACCAGTCCTTGCCTCAGTCCAAACTGGTCATTACCGTCTATAATGTGCTTGTTCATTTCACACCTACTACCTCTTTATTCTTCAAATACCCTTTGGGGTATTTATTGAGATTATTGTCATTTTGCTGATGGGGAAACTGGGTAGGAGAGGTTAAGTGACTTTCTGGGGCTTACCCCGTGATAAGCAGCAGAAGCAGGACTCTTGTCTAGGTCAAGTCATTCTACAGCTCATGCTTTCGCCATTATTGATGCGTGCACGTGTTTGTGTGTGGGGGGCATTGTTATCGACTAATCTTGACTTTATTTTCATGGGCAGATACATTCATCTATTCAGGAAATATAACTGAATGTTTACAATGGATAAGCAAGCTACTCCTAGATCAGTGGGAATTCAAAGATGAGTAAGACATAGGTTTTTGTCCTTCTGGATCTACCAACAGGCAAATAATATAAATTCAATGACTCTCAAATTTGTGTCTGTGGCCTGGACCAGTTCCCACAGTTCCATGTTCATATCCAGCTGTCTCCTTGACATCTCTACTTGGATGCCTAATAGACTTCTCAATCTAAAACATCTAAAGCCAGACCCCTCTCTTCCATAAGCCCCACCAGCCCTCTTGTTCTCCCCTTAGTTATTGGTGACTCCACTCTCCTAGTTGCCCAGACCTCAAGCCTTGGAGTCACCATTGACTTCATTCTTTCTTTTATATCCACATGCAACTCATCAGCAGGACGTGTGGGTCTCACTTTGGAACACATTGGAAGTTGACTGCATCCTACCTCCCACATACACCTCACCACTCACAGAGCGGGGGTGAGGGGAAGCACTTCACCTTATTTTTCCTATTGTTTTCAAAGCTGAATCCAATTAGTTGGGGTTTTTTGTACCTAAGCAGAACATGGAAGCCTTCTTGTCTGCATCTTTCCCACACCAAAGAAATGAAAAAAAAAACCCAGAATGAAATCAGGTGGCTTTATAGTGAGAGTTTCTCAATAAGAAAAGTGCAAACAACCCCGTCAATCATTGGGAAAGTATGTCTCACGAGACAACCAATGAAGGACCAACAAACACATCAAGAAATGTTCATCGTCCTTAATCATCAGAGAAATGCAAATCAAAACCACCCTGAGATATCACCTAACCCCAGTGAGAACAGCCCACATCACAAAGTCCCAAAGCCACAGATGCTGCTTTGGGTGTGGAGAGAAGGGAGCACTTAGGCACTGTTGGTGGGACTGCAAACTGATACAACTTCTTTGGAAAGAAGTATAGAGAATCCTCAAAGAGCTAAAAGTAGATCTTTCATTTGATCCTACAATCTCATTATTAGCTATCAATCCAGAAGAAAAAAATTGCTTTATCATAAGGACAGTTGCACGCGAATATTTATAGCAGCTCAATTCACAATAGCCAGCATGTAGAAATAACCCAAGTGCCCATCAATCCATGAATGGATTAATTGTGTATATATATATATATATATATACATATATACATATATATATCATGGAATATAATTCATCCATAAAAAGTTAGAGACTTTACATCTTTTATATTTGCCTGGATGGAAGTGAAGAACATTTTCCTTAGTAAAGTACCTCAAGAATGGAAAAGCAAGCATCCCATGTACTCAACACTAACTTGATGCCAATAGATTCACAACTATAGGCCCACATAAGAGAAAAACACAATTAATCCAAGTAAGTGGGGAGGGGAGAGGGAGTTTGGTAAGCTGCCATGCAACAGGCACACTATCTGTCAGCTACATCTTGGACTTTATCTTACAAATGCAAGCAATGTAACCTAATCGTACGTGCCCTCATATTAATCCAAAATTTAAAACATGAAGTGAGGGTTTTTCCTTCACTTCCCACGGTGAATCCATGCATGGTGGCTCTGGAGGCCCTTCTGTCAAGGGGCAGGTGAGGTGTCCAGTTTCTCAACCCTGCCAACTATAGGCTATTATTAATCTATTTACACTGCTCAGCTGGCTCCCACATCACTGGGGGTGGCCTGGGGTTCCTCCTCATAGCAGAGCAGAGCAGAAGGCCATTCTCTCCCTGTGCCCCAGACCCAGGCCCTTGCTCTCTGCTCCCTGCGCCATCCTACTGGGCAAAACTTGGCTGCTGGACCTGCGACACCTCCTCTCTTCCCCAGTGGACCCTTCCTCAACCAGGGACACACCCACATCCCTGAGTCACTCACTCATTTGTTCAGCAAACACAAACTGAGCTCCTACTTGAGGCGAGTTCCAGGGCAGAGCTTTTTGATTTTCTGCCCAGGGTGAAGGAGACAGGGAAGGGCCATCCTTGCTCCTGTGGAAGTCCTGTAGGCCTCAGCTGTGTGTGTTTTGAGGCTGGAGTCTTTAGGGAAAGCCATGCTCCACAGTTTTAAGAATTCCAGGATGGGGTAAAGGAAAGCTTGAAGTAAAGGGAGATAATTGGGAAAACAAGAAACAAACAAAAAAAATAGACTAGATGATCTTGAAGTACAGAAGATGTCTCTAGGGAAAAAAATGATAGGACAGTCCCCAAATAGTAAATTAATATCATTTTAGTACTTCTTAATACTTTTCAAAACCTTCCTACATATCATCTTATTTTCTCATCGCAACATTCATGTTAAGCAGGCATGGCAAGGACAATCATCTCTAATTGATCAATGAAGCCTGTGGGCTGATAGGTTAAGTGTCTTACCCAACCCTGCAGAGCTGAGACCAGAATTGGAATTTTCTTCTCCTCTATCAATGACAAGGACATTATCCTATAATGATGATGTCATGTGAGCCACATGTAAGTGTCTCCTAATTAGATTCATCTTAGTCAATTAAGCATCATAATCTTCTGGACATGAGGTGTTGTTCTTACCCCAGCCTGCTTTGATTTGTGATTGGTTGGCCAAGATGATCAGCAGCACTGTAACAGGTTGGCCACTAATAGCCCGCAGGCTTCTGAGTGAAATATTTTGTTAGGAGTAGTTTTTATGGATGTTGGTGTGTGGCCAAGATTTCTAAAATGTTAGTTGAGTGCCTGCTGTCATTATATGTGTCCTCGCTAATACCTTTCTTTGGAAATAATATAAAAGCAGAAATCTACAGTCTCTGCCCTCAGGAAGCCCCTCATCTGGTGAGAGTCCTCTGTGGGAAGGAAGAGGCTCAGTCCTCATCCCAACAAGCTACCCGTATGGAAGGAGTGATGTGTTCATGCTGTTAGGTGACGCTGCTTTCTTCAGCCACCCAGACTGCTCTGTTAATTTCTGAGGCTTTTGGTCCAGAACCCTCTCCACATAGAACTTGATGTGTAAATTCTCCTTGATCTAGGCTTTCCTGGCCAAATTCTGTTCCTATACCAGTGAGTGTAGGAGCCTAGGCATGCATTCCCAGAGTGAGGTGGGGGACATTTGAAAGAAGAAACCACCTAGCAGCACCAGTTATTGCCCTGCCAAACAAAACCCTGGGCTTGGTGTGGCCAGATCTAATAATTTTCTAAAAGTAGTTGGAAATTCGATTTTTTTTAATTTTTTTTCAATTATTTAGAGAGCGTCTTTGTTGCCCAGGCTAGTATGCAGTGGTGTGATCATAACCCACTGCAGCCTTGAACTCCAAGCTTCAAGCAATCCTTCTACCTCACTTCCCCAGTAACTAACACTATAGGCATGCACCACCATACTCAGATAATTTTTCTTACTCTTTTGTAGAGACGGGGGTCTCGCTAAGATGCCCGGGCTGGTCTCAAACTCCTGGCCTTAAGTGATACTCCCACCTCGGCCACCCTAAATGTTAGGACTATAGGTGTGAGCCACTGTACCCAGCTAGAAATTAAGATTTTTAAGAGAAATCTCACTATATTTTAAACACTATAACGCTCAACTAATACATATCTATAAACTAGACTTGATTTTCCCTCAACTTTGTTTAGGAAAATTGAAAGATGAGTAAGATGAATATCCATATCCCTTTCCCCTACACTCTTATTAGCATTTTGTACATTTGCATACTTGTTTTTTTTTTTTTTTGAGACAGCCTCAAGCTGTCACCCTGGATAGAGTGCTGTGGCATCACAGCTCACAGCAACCTCCAATTCCTGGGCTCAAGCGAGTCTCCTGCCTCTGCCTCCCAAGTAGCTGGGACTACAGGTACCCACCACAACGCCTGGCCTTTTTTTGGTTGCAGCTGTCATTGTTGTTTGGCGGGCCTGGGCTGGATTCGAACCCGCCAGCTCAGGTGTACGTGACTGGCACCTTAGCCCGTTGAGCCACAGGCGCCGAGCCTGCACACTTGTTTTAATACTCTTTTTTCTCTCTTTCTGTACACACACCTGCTTTTTGGCTAAATGACTTGAGAGTAAGTCATAAACATCCTGATCTTTCACCCCTAAAACTTCAGCATGTGTCTCCAAAGAGCAAGGACACATTCCTACATAGCCACAGTACAACTGTCGCATTTAAAGAAACTAACCATTATGCAATATTATCTAATACACAGTCCACATTCAAACTTCTCTAATTGTCACATACTTTTTCTAATCTGCTATCTAACTGAAAATCTCACATTGTACTTAGCTGTCAAGACACTCTAGTGTCCTTTAATCTTTCGCAGTCCCCTTGCCTTCTCTGTCTCTCCTTACACTGACAGTTTAGAAGAGCCCAGCCAGTTCTCTGAAGACGGAATCTGGATTTATCTGATCACAGACCCTTGTGATAGAAGGTCAGACCTTTTGACAGGAATACTATACAGGTAATGGTGTGTCCTCCTCTGTGGATCACATCGGGAGGAAAATGATGTCAGTGTGTCTCATTATTGGTGATGCCAAGTTTGACTTTACCACACTGGCAAGGTGGGTTCCATTGACTTTCTTTATAAAGTAACCCTTCTCCCTTTTTAATAGTGAGTAATCTGTGACTGTTACTTCTGGTTCATTTAGCGCCTTTGCAGGTGTTTTGGGAACACAAAAAGAGACAATGGCACAATAGTAACCAGCTGCCTGGGCTCCTAGATGCTCGTCTGAGGCCAGCTGTACCTATTACCTCCGCCAGCTGGGGCCTCTTGGTCTGAGGGCTGTCCATAAACATCGGAATTCAGATGTGTTTTCACAAAAGGCAGAACACTGTCAGTCCAAAATGTACACACAAACTAGCATAGGTATAAGCTCAAGTGCAGCTACATTGGACTGCAGCTGTATATAGTGGACACACTTGATTTTAATAGCATACTTTGTGCATGCAAAGTCTTATGGATATAAGCTCAATTGCAGTTAGGCTGGCAGAACCACACTTATTTTGGGGGTCTCAGTTTCCTCATTTGCAGAATAGATCATATTATATTATTTCCAGAAGTTCATTTTAGCTATAATATTTTAATTTTTTAAACTATCAAGCCTCTACTATGTATAGTGAATTTTTCCATATCATATCTCATTTAAGTTGCCAAGAGCTCAGTTTTTACACACAAGGGCTGTGAGGCTGAAGAAGCCTAACTTCCTAGAGTCACAAGCATGGTCATTAGGTGAATCAGGATTTGAATCCTGGCATTCCTGGCTACAAGAAGAATGTGCTTTAATCCATAGGGGCAGAAACAGATTAGCGGTTGCAGGTGCTGGGGGAGGGCAGTGGGACGTGACCTCTTGATGAGCACAGGTTTCTTTCTAGAGTGATGAAAATGTTCTAGAATTAGATGGTGGTGATGGTTGTACAACACTATGAATATACTAAAAGTTATACAAAGTACACTTTAAAATAATTTAAAAGGTGAATTTTATGTGGGATAAATTTTGCCTCAACTGAAAAAAAATCAATATGCTAAAATAAAAAGTGTGATTTTCTCAATATCATGTTGAATTTCTAGCCAAAGATTAAAGCAGAAATGAATCAGAAATAGAAACAGGTTTGTGAATGGATGCCAATTCCATTACTCTTAAAATTCATAAAATTGAAAACTCGGAAATAACCTAAATACCCAACAAATAGGAAACTAGTTAAATACATTTTAAGACAGCAGATGAAAGAACACTGTGGAACCATTCCAAATTATGTTTTAAAAAAACTCTTAATGACATAGGAATGTGCTTATGATAAAACGTTCAAGAAAAAAAACCAAGGATATAACACTATATATAGTTATATACATGCATGTGTGTGCTCAAAAAAGAGCTCTTGATGGAAATAATCCAAACCTTTAACATTGCATAGCTCTGGGTTGTGGGATTATGGATGATTTGTTTCCTTCTCTACACTTTCTTGTATATTTCAAGTTTTCTCTAGTAAGCATTTGTTACTTTTATAATGAAAAAAAGTACAGTAAAAGTTATTAAAACAAATTGAGCGAAGTTTTCCTTGTACTCTCTGGCTCTGGGTATAGTTCCCAGGACCTCTCCTCTCCCCTGCGCCCTGCCCAGATAAATAACAAGCAGATAAATATTTCAAAGGTCCTGATCTTAGATGCTGCCCAATTCCAGCAACAAATTAAAGGGACACTGCCCTGCTCACAGGCTCAGAGCTGGTTATGGCCTAGGAACACTATTTTTATGGCTGGAAGCCCTGAAGCTTCTTTCAGGAATCTGGACAGGCGTTACAGGAAACAGCTGGTCACCCATAGGACAGAGTAGGGGGGAGTGAGGATGCTCCCCAAGTTCAGGGCTAGGGACGTCCTGCTAAGAAGCTAACACACACATGAAGTGTTATCAGTCATTAGCACCTCAGTTGGCTGAGCTTGTCAGCTTCCTGAGAATGGGTTGATAAGAAGAGAAGGAAATCACACCCCCAAGAATAATGACTAAATGAGACTTAAATTTCTTTAGCTCTTTGGACATTGACTCTGAGAAGTCACTTTTATAAATACACAAAATTAGCAAGAATTGAGGTCATTTCAGAGCCTGGGACTCTCTGCCCTAGCTGGCAACAGCTAGGAAGCATGTGTGTGTGTGTGATTAAAAAAACAATGCCCAGCACCATCCCCAGGGGTTCCAATATAATTGCTCTCATGAGGGACCAAAATATCAGTATTTCTTAGCTCAACCCTAAGATTTTCTCTAGAGCTGAGAAGCACTGGATTTATGGATCTTCTTCCAACGGTTCTTTGCTGTTAAAAATTAAGTACCCTTGAACAACATGGGTTTGAACTGTGCAGGTCCACTTGCATACGTTATATGCAGATTTTCTTCCACCTCTGCCAACCTGAAGCAGCAAGACCAACCTTCCTCTTCCTCTTCTGCCTACTCAATGTGAAGATGACGACAAGGATGAGGCCTTCATGATGATCCACTTCCACTTAGTGAATAGTAAATATATTTTTTCTTTCTTATGATTTTCTCAATAACATTTCCTTTTTTCTGGCTTACTATAAGAATATAGTATACAATACATATAGCATACGAAATATGTGTTAATTGACCATGTCATCAGTAAGGCTTCCAGCCAGTCATGACTGTCTATCAGGAGTTAAATTTGGGGAAAGTTAAGACTTACACAATGATTTTTGAGTACACAAGGGGTTGATGCCCCTAACTCCTGTATTATTCAAGGGCCAACTATAATTTTAAAATTGCTACTGATGAAAGCATTTATAAGCACTTGACAATAAAGGATTTCCTTTTTCCTGAGGAGCAATTTAGTATAAGAAAGAAAATCCTACCTCACAATTGAACATAATCAGGATTCATAGCCTTAGCCCCAATAATTCTCCTGCTAGAAAGAGAGCCAAAGGAAATGATCAGAGATGCTAACGAAGATTCTATTTGGAAAGATGTTATTTATAGCACCAAAATTTTTGTGACGACATTATCATCCATTATTTTCAATTCCCTGAAACCTGGAAGAAGTTATTCAAGAAGAAACTAAGGGAAAAAAGCTGGTAAAAAAATATTAAACAAATACTAAATTTTTAGACTTGACCATGAGGATGGTACTTTACCTCTCTGTATGAATTGGGTCCTTCTGTTGCAAAAAAAGGAGACATGAGGGTTAACCCAGCTAATGAGAGTTTTCTGAAAGGGTACAGAGAAGTAAAGAATAGGAAACAACCTCAAATGCCCTACACAGCCAGATCTCAGGGAGGCTGAATCACCAGCTGGAAAATATGTTCTTGTTTAGGAACAACACAGCTGGAGCGACACGGGTATTTGGTATTTGGTCATCCCCTTATCCTTCAGGATACTGAAGTTCCTTCTGTCTGACTCCATCATTACGACGATGAGCCACTCTCGTCCTCTGGCTACTCTGCTCCTACTGACCTTCACTTTCTGAGCCTTTCTAGGGCAGGCTCTCCAGAAGGACTCTAATTTACTCCGATTTTTAATTCATTAAATCAAAAAATATTAAATACCTACCAGGCACCAGGCTCGTTGTAGGCATCAAAGATACCCCATTAAGCAAGGTGCACAAAGTCCCTGTGCTCGCGGTGCCTACACTCTCGGGGAAGAAGATAGAAAATGCACACACACGTCAGAAAGGAGGCTCGAGCAGAGAGAGGTGCAGAGGGCAGATGCCGAATTTCCGATGTGCAATCTACACAATCAAAGGTGTCAATGCATCTGGAACCCACAGAACTTTCTGGAAGTGGCAAGCATCAGCTTCACAGACCAGCATACAAAGTGCCAAGGATTCCCTGTGTGCCCAGGGAAGAGGTGATGTGATGGGAAACAGAGAAAGGCAGACAGAGCCAGTTTCCAGAAGAAGGCTAAAGCCACAAAGAGGATGTGCCGGGGCTTGAATGTGTTGAGCTTAACTGCAGACCCAGGGAAAGAGGCCATTAAGAGAAGCCCTTTGAATTGGGAGAGGAGAAAGGGCCAAGTGATAGAATTCCCCACTTCAGAAATTTTTGTTCTTTTAATTTTGAGAAGCAAATGTTGCAGCTATAGAAAAATGACCTGTAGAAAAATATAGCAATATTCTTACTAAGAAAAAAAAATTTTAAACTCAGGTGGTGCGACTTGTTTTTTTTTTTTTTTTTTTTTGACAGAGTCTCACTTTATCACCCTGGGTAGAGTGCTGTGGCGTCACAACTCACAGCAACCTCCAACTCCTGGGCTTGGGCGATTTTCTTGCCTCAGCCTCCCAAGTAGCTGGAACTACAGGTGCCTGCCACAACACCCAGCTAGTTTTTTTATTGTTGCAGTTTGGCCAAGGCCAGGTTCGAACCCGTCACCCTCAGCATATGGGGCTGTCACTCTACCCACTGAGCCACAGGTGCCACCCCAAGAACACGGCATCTTAAAGGGAGAGTGAGAGAGGAGGGGCAGTGTCTTGTGGAGCGGTAGGAGAGGACACCTCTGACATGGTGAACTTCAAGGTGAGATCTGAAGACAGCAAGCAGACCTCTGGTGATGAGGCCTTGGCCGTGTTTCATTCAGTTCCTTGGGTTCTGCACTCTCTCCAGCCCTGACTCCCCCAGAGGGAGGTCTTCTCCCCCATGGGGCCCAGCCCCCCGAACACTCCACCCTGGATGAAATCTAGCCTCTGCTCTTACCTCCAACCACCCATCTCCTTTCCAGGGCTTTCCATCTTGTTTCCCAGGCCTGTGGGAACACAGGACCTGCCTGAGGCAGAAAGAAGCTGCTTTCCCTCCTGGAGACATCAGTGCTTAAGAGCAAGGGGCATAACTTCTCACAAGAGCATTTTGGGTAGCTCCTGGGGCTCTTGGGGAGGGCGGGTAAAGGACCTTCCCTGTAGGCTTCAAATACTGTCTCTGCCCACTGGCCATGTACACTGACCCCTCCCAGCCAGCTACTCAGGCAGCCTTACTGGCCCTTTCCGTCTCTGCCCTCCACCCCCCTGCGCATGGCACCTATCACACTGAGTCACCCGGAAAATGTGAGAAATCACTTGATAAAAACTGCCCTGGGGAAATGGGCAGGTAAAAGGCTTTAAATAAATGATTTCATCTCATGCTTAATTTAATAAGAACTATGCCCATTGCCTGTGCGAGTAAGGAAGATAGATGGCAGATAAGTGGACGTGCTGTCAGTGCTGGAGCATGCAATCTCCGCCACCTGGTTTCCCTCCCCAGATTCTAATGGGGCCATGCCAGGGAAAGTGGCTCTCTGCCTTGTCTACGGACAGGAGCAGGGGCCAGGAATCAGGTCAGCTTGATGTCAAGTCCAGATCCAACTCTTACTAGCTGTGTGACTTTGGGGAAATTACTTACCTCCTCTGAATTATATCCAGGAAATGGAAGTGGTAATACCTATCTAACTTGCTTGTTCCACATATAATGCCAAGTGCCCAGGGATCATTCTAAATGTCGGGGACCCATAAGAAGGGCCAGAATGTCAGGAACACCACAGGCTGAAGTGAAATGGCAAAAATACCAGAATGACATGGTGGGATTCCTGTCACAGAGGGGCTGGAAAGCCTTTCCCATCACAAGGAAGAGGTGCGGCTGGCACTTGGTTGTGTATGGAGAGAAATTCTGGAAAGTCAGACTCCTGTCGTACTGATTGTTTCTTCTCTCTTTCTTTTAACTCTAGAAAGTTCCCACTGAAGAGAACAGGAACAAAGTAGGAACCAAAATTGCACTTAATAGCTGTACAAGTACAAGTCTCAGGCAAAAGGTGAGCTGGAGCATGAGGCTTAAACTCTAAGTCGAGTCAGACATCTTATTTAACATCTCCCCCTAGGTCCAGATCACCAGCTTCTACATGGGCGAAATCAAGGGGAGAAGCGAGTGATACGACCACGTCTACAAAGTACTATCTGGATTAATTTACTGAGTCAACTCACCTATCAGCTGGATGGAGAAGAACATCGTCTGGATACGCGTGATCCATTAATGCTCCACTCTCCTCCAGCCTCTCTGTGGCACCAGACCAGCAGAGCTTGGTGCTAAGCACTCAGGTTAGCACTTTTCCTCAGGAGAGAGCTGGGAAGATGCAGCAGAGACGAACCTGGAATAGGGTGTAAGAAATTCTCCTTTCTCTAAAATGAGTGTGTAAGAACCTAGTCACCCAATGGGAAACACCACAGGCTATTAGCCAGGTGACTAATAAAGTAAGATACGCATCTTTAAGGAGCACAGCTGCTGGCTAGATCAACCCAGGAGGAACTGTGAGGACCCCCCGGCATGATAGCAGCTATTTCAACTTGGGGTATGAAAAGCAGTAACTGACTCAGAAAAAATGGGAAGGGAAATGTTGGCATTCTGATTTTGCTTCTCCCTGGGCCAACCAGGTGCCGCCCCATACCTCAGAAGTAAAATCAGAGCAGTGCAGGAGCCCTGGGCTCAAGAGTGGAAGGTTATACTGTAGCTTATGCTCACATAAAGCTTAAAATAAATGAACCATAGACAAGATGAATAAACCTCAGCAGTATAACACGGAGTGAAAAAAGTAAGTGCTGCCTAATTCCATGCGGCACGCTATTTTTACAAGGTTACAAATAGGTAAAAGTAAAAAAAAAAAATATCTTTTAGAAATTACATAGATATAAGACCACTACAAAGGAGCGCGAGGGAATGAAGAATGTAGGATTTAGGATTATTATTGGCACCTAAGGCGGTGGGAAGGCAGGGAAAGTTAGCTCTGAGGAGTGACCATACCAGTGGATGTAATTTACAGAGACAGAGCCCGTCAGTGGCTGCCAAGGGCTGAAGGGAGGGGAGGTGGGAGCGACTGCTAAGATGTACTAGGTTTCTCTTTGGAGCGATGGAGGTGTTCTGGAATTGATTGCACAACTTTGTTAATATATAAGCCCCACTGAATTGTACACTTTAAAGATAAATATTTGATATGAAGATTATATCTCCATTTTTAAGAGCAGGGACCAATATTATAAAACCACAGTAATCAGCACAGTGTGTTTCATTTACAAATAGACAAATCAATGGAAAATGATAGAAAGTCCAGAAATACCTCTTCAGATATATGGATGCGTAATTTTCAACAAAGGTAGAGAAAGAATAGCCTTTTCGGCAAATGATGCCAGTAAATTGGATATATGTACACCAAAAAACAAAAAGAAAAAAATTTGACTTACATTTTGAACCATATACAAAATTTAACTCAAACTCAATCACGGACCTCAAAATAAATCTGAAATTATAAAAGTTCTAGAAGAAAACATAGGAGGAAATCTTTATGACCTACGGTTTGGCAAAGCATTTTTTTTTTTTTTTTTTTAGATAGAGTCTCACTATGTTATCCTTGGTAGAGTGCTATGGTGTCACAGCTCACAGCAACCTCAAACTCTTGGGCTTAAGCAATTCTCTTGCCTCAGCCTCCCAAGTAGCTGGGACTACACTCAGCCCGCCACAACACTTAGCTATTTTTTATTGCAGTTGTCATTGTTGTTTAGCTGGCCCAGGCTGGGTTCGAACCTGTCAGCCCTGGTGTATGTGGCAGGCACTGTAACCACTGTGCTATAAGCACCAAGCCAGGCAAAGAATTCTTAGCGATAACATTAAAAACATTTTTCTTATTTAAAAAGGGATTTTACCCATGTACTCAAGTTTGATATGAGGACAATTAATGACAATTATTGACATGGTGGGGGTGAGGGAAGGGGAGAACAGAGAGAGAAAGAATGAGGGAGGGGTGGGGAAAGGAAGAGCAGAGAGAGGGAAGGAGCGAGGGGGGGTGG